>KE371418.1:141320-151427 GCA_000418225.1 Zizania latifolia | reverse complement strand
CGGTGACATCGCCGTCGTCGCCACCGCCGCCATTATCGCTGCTACCGTCGTTGCTGCCGGTGCCGTCGTTGTTGCCACCGATGTCCTGCCGAGGAGCGCTGTCAACGACGACGTGTAGCATTCCGTCGACGCCAGCAGCACCAGCATCCGAATGGGTATAATCTTGCTTCGCCAAGTTCCTAGCCTAGACGGCATCGTCTTCGGCCTAAAGGACCCTAGCATCCTCTTAATTCTCCTATACCTGCACGACTTGTGCAATGTATGAGTCATTTGTGATCGTCGAGAAGTCCTCCTCGGACGTCCATGACAACGAAGATGATGTAGAGCAAGACGATATGACTGAACAAAGAAACAAAGCGTAAGACGAACAAAATATAAGGCTAAAAACGAATAACATGAACAAAACGAAAGCGGAATTACCGAAGCGAAAGAACAACGAACGGTAAGTCTGCCAAGAAGAAGATGGTGTGAAAGTAGTATATTAAACAACGGAGTACATGGCCATCCTTATATAGTTGTGTCTTTAGTACCGGTTGTGAAGACAAACTGATACTAAGATGCAACGGGCTTAGATCCCAAAGAGACGCAGGCGTGAAACTTTTAGCTTTTAATACTGGTTGACATTATAAACCGGTACTAAATATGGATGGGCACAGATAACAAGGAGACACGCGTTATATTTTGGCCAACTGCTCCATTATTAGTACTGGCTTACTACTAGAACCGGTACTAAAGTTTAATGGGTGTTCCGAGGAGAGACGGGCTCGAAACCGCATTACAGACAAGAGTGACTGTAGGGATCATCACCATATATAGTCTTTGGATTTCCTTTTCCAAACTAAAATTTGTAAAATGAACTTAGATTTCAGTTGTGATGATCATGTACACTGCATTTCACAGAATCGACAGACTTTATTAAGTTAAATATTACTGCTCCACTTTATTTAAACAGTGGCTAATACAAAAGTCCAAACTATATAATAGCTAATTAATTACAACAGTTTAACGATGATAGGGCAGTGCTAGCAGACACGAGAAAAACAGATGGCACTCGTGCTCAATTCTGCATTCCTTGCTATAGAAGGAGAACAACTTCTGAAGACATGAGTTTTCGTAGTCACCGCAGCCATCAGCGCCGGTCGTGCAAAAGTATGGCATCATTGCTGTACTGGGTTTCGGACCCCCCCACCCGCCTACTGCCCAATGGCCCCTGTACACCGTGCGTTTATGAAGATGCCAGCAGTGCTCATTGGTGATCCTCCTACGCACGCCACCGATGGAAGCCGCCTTGACGTCTGCCGCCTCGCCTTTCACCAGCCTTATGAGCCACAACGTGAGCTTGGTTACGGTTTCCTCATGGTTGTACTCGACGAGGGTGTGTAAATAGGCAGCCATCTTGTGTCTGACCTCGACGGATGTACGCAATAGTTTGAAACCCAACGACGGCGGCCCTACACCAAAGGCAAGATACATGCCCACTATGAAGCATGCTTCCGTGTGGCCCACGTCGGCCAAAGCGAACAACAGACGTCGGTACTAAGGATAGTCACGCCAAGACATCTAGGGACCCTCATGTACTAGGGTAAACCTCCTCCTAATGGCTCGATCGTGGCACGCCTGGCGCATGATCTGGCATGTCTGGCATCGCCTCTGGAGGTCAGCCAGCGGTGCCTCGGTGCCATGGTCACCGCGTACGTCGATCGACTCTCCGTCGATGGTCTAGTAGGAAGAAGAAGGTTGAGGACTGCTAGAGTGCTAGTCCGAGAGGGTTGTGACTAGGGATTTTAACGTAGCAATTTGTGCGATCAAGCAACGCTGGGGAAAAGAAGTGGTACGGTTGTCGCGGGAAATGAACCATCGCCTCAAAACAGAACGAAGCAGTTCCATCATCGGTTAGCACGCGTGGCTCAACGCGTTTGCATGTATCAATGAAGAAATGATTTGGAATCTTTAGTACAGGTTTTATTTATTACCCAGTACTAGAGATACCATTAGTACCGGTCTATAAATAACACCGGTACTCAATATACATGGTTCTAGAAAAAAGCACAGATTTGCATATAACCCGGCACTAATTTGCATTTCATTTCCCTTAAAATTCTACACAACTAATTTGGATTTCATTTCACTTGAAATTATTCACAAGTAATTTGAATTTTATTTCAATTGTAATTGTCCACAACTAATCTGAATTTTATTTCACTTAAAATTCTACGCAACTAATATGGATTTCATTTCATTTGAAATTCTTCACATCTAATTTGAATTTTTTTTCACTTAAAATTCTGCACATCTAATTTGCATTTTATTTCACTTGAAATTCTTCACAACTAATTTCGATTTCATTTCAGTTGAAATTAGTCACAACTAATTTGAATTTCATTTCAATTCTAATTGTACACAACTAATCTGAATTTCATTTCACTTGAAATTCTACACAACTAATATGCATTTCATTCCACTTAAAATTCTTTACAACTAATATGGATTTCATTTCACTTGAATTTCTTCACATCTAATTTGCATTTCATTTCACTTGAAATTCTCCACAAGTAATATGGATTTCATTTCACTTGAAATTCTTCAAATCTAATTTGCATTTTATTTCAGTTGAATTGTACACCACTAATCTGAATTTCATTTCACTTGAAATTCTCCACAACTAATATGAATTTTATTTCACTTGAAATTCTCCACAACTAATTTGCATTCCATTTTAATTGGAATTGTACACAACTAATCTGAATTTCATTTCACTTGAAATTCTCCACAACTAATATGGATTTTATTTTACTTAAAATTCTCCACAACTAATTTGCATTCCATTTCAATTGGAATTATACACAACTAATCTGAATTTCATTTCACTTGAAATTCTCCACGACTAATATGGATTTTATTTCACTTGAAACTCTTTACATCTAATTTAAATTTCATTTCACTTGAAATTCTTCACATCTATTTTGCATTTCATTTTACTTAAAATTATTCATAACTAATTTGAATTTCACTTCACTTAAAATTCTTCACATCTAATTTGCATTTCATTTCACTTGAAATTATTCACAACTAATTTGAATTTCACTTCACTTGAATTTTTTCACAATAATTTGGATTTCATTTCACTTCAAATTTGTCAAACCTAATTTAGATTTTACTTCACTTGATATTTTCATAATAATTTGGATTTCATTTCACTTGAAATTATTTACAACTAATTTCATTTCATTTCACTTGAGATGTACACCGAAGAGCGACACAAGATAGTTTTATTTCAGCCAATCGCATTAGGTACTAACAATTTACACTACATAACATATGTTGTACTGAGCTAGGAAGCTAAAGGACATACATAGTTGCCTCCAGTGTATCATTGCTAATGTGAAAATAAAAAGTGCAAATTGTGCTGACAACTATCTCATTGGCTTGTAGAAAATGGCCAAAACCAGCCGTCAGGTAGCGTCTATCTATCAATTTGTGCACTGCAATTGGAACTAGTGTGCCTCCTGCTGCTGTCATTTGGATCTATGTGGTCTGTTGGTGTAGCTGAGGTGTGACGTATTTGTCATGATACTACCTTGAAAAAAAATTAAATGTTCTGGTAGCTAGTTAGCCGAGTCAATTGCATATAGCTAGGTATAGATGTTTGCAATTGTGACATGTGCAAAGTGCTTACCATCCTATGTTTCTTGATGAGGGATGGATTGATTGTGCAGATATATAATTGAGTACCAGATGATTTTGTAGCCGAGATGTCTGAAAGAAGAGCCTTTGTTTCTGCCGTTAGATCTATTAGATTGCCAAAAAAATAGATGGTCTTCAGTTGGTCGTTGTCACCTTCTCTGGATTTCTGTTTTCCCTTCTTCTCAGCTAACCATATGAATCCAATAGTGCCATCTTCCATTATAAAAAAGCCGATAAGTACATATACAAAATAGGCATGTATGTATAATAAGTAATGCGGGTTTTTTATCTATATACCGCTATCACTTGAGTCCACTCTTATGACTTATGGGGCTTTCTCTTCACCACAATTATTGAAAATGGTAGCCCTAGCGGACAGCGGTGCTCTCATTGTTAGTACCACAAAGTCCCCTTCTACTAGGAAGACTCGGCTAGAAAATTCACACCATCCTTTACTCAGTCAAAAGGTGTCTCCATATTTTTCAACCTCGATCATATTGGTATAGCCATCTCTTATTGATATATCAAGAGTGTCACCCTCGTGAATGTTATGGAGATTGACGAAGCTTTTTGGTAGAAACTAGAACAGTGAGATAACATCACATCAGTTTGTTATGATCTTGTTACCACATAAATAGAAAATGTAATGTATAGATATACGATGTGACGCCTTTGCCAATGACTGATTTTCAGAAGGCAGTCCTTTGGCTCATAAGCCAGCATCTAAAATAAGCAATTGTCAAACTAATTTCACTTGAGATTGTAAAAAAGTTGACGAACTAATCCACATTGCATATTCATTTGCATTATATCAATTGCATTTGTAAATTAAACTAAGATGTATTACAAAATCAGTACTAAAGATGCATCATTTGCATTGTATATTTGAGTGAGTGGGTATTGGTCGACCAGCGCAGAAATAGAAATCACATGTGCATTGCAGTACTAAGATTGTTGACATGGATTACTATATCTATACATAGCATTTGCCGTATAGATTGACTAAATAACAACATCTCATAATGCAGTGTTCAATCAACTCTAAAATAACCAAAAAATAAGGAAAACAACATACCCTGGTGGAGGCAGGCCTACTACTGGAAGCACGATGTCCGATGACACCACTTGGGAGGCTTGCCATGTCATTGCCCAATCTAGATCACTGATGAGCGGTTGGCTGGGCTAAACCCTAAACCCTGAACTGGTCGCACGGGTGGAAGAAAAACTGAAGAACGAAGGCAGAAATAACAAACATGAGATTTTTGGAGGATATCAGATACATTAGGAGAAATGTTTTGTACCAGTTCAGGATACCATCGAGTGCTAAAGTTATTAGCACCGGTTGGTGTGTCGACCCATCACTAATGCATAGGATTTTAGTACCAGTTGGGTACCCCGACCGATACTGATAAGTTTAGTACCAAGCGGTCTGCCGACCCGATACTAAAACTCTTTATTAGTACCGGTTGTAGCTACCCATGATGTTCTCTCTCTTTTCTAACCGTTGCAGACAACTTTCGGTACCGGCTCCAGTTGGAATGAATACTAAAAGGGGTGGATGAAAGACCACTTCTCTAATAGTGCGAGCAGGTGAAATCAATGAAATTAAGGAATAATGTCAAGGTCGTACATTGATCCAAAAAGCTTGATACCAAACAAAAACATCGATACGTATTTTCTATACCAAGAGGCAGCCTAGGACTATAAAATCACTCGATTTATGTGGAAAATTTTACCGTCCTTGATGAGGAACTAAGAGTGCCAGTGAATCACCAGCTAGTTCACCCAAGGGGGTAGCCGAGGTGGTGATTAGATGTTGTGTAAGGGAAGCACAGCGACTTCGAACCCGATGGTCAACTCTAGAATACAACAGCTAAGATTTATACTGGTTTAGGCCTCCCGAAGGATAATAGCCCTACGTCTAGTGTTTTGGTGTCTACGATGACGATAGATCTTTCAATACGATGCAATCAAGCTATCAAGGCTTGGGCATCGAAAGCAAGAAAAATAATCTTCTTCTTCATAATCTTGTCTTCGCTTGAGACCTTGTTGAAAAAGACCATGTTGAAAAAGACCATGTTTGAAGTCTTGGACTTGCGATGAACTAGAAATTAATTGATCTTGAATCTTTAAATAAATTGATGTCTTATTATTCAGGCTCCTCGTGCATCGAGATGCCAACGAGGTCGAGCCCTATCGAGCCTGCAAGTTCTCGGGGATTTCTGGTCTTGGGGACTCATACCCTGGGCTGGACGAGCCCCCGAGTGTGGGAGTTCTCGAGCGTGCGAGCCCCTGAGCGTGGAGGTTCTCGGCCGCACAAGCCCCCAAGTGTGGGACCCACCAGCACAGACGATCTGAGCCGTCGTGGACTTCATCTATTGCGCCAAAAAAGCAGTTTGCCCTTGCATGTAATGCGCATCTAGTATGAAATAACTGAAGAGACGTTCTAGCCCTGACCGAGACACGCGTGAAGGCGGCCAACGGGCAGAGAAGCAAAACTGTCAGGTTACCTTTTTTGCCATGGGTGCGACGATCGAGGCGGTGTCCCAATTGTGGTTATCACGCCCCTTCTTCGTGCGGCAACCGTGGAGGTATTTAAGCCAATTCGTCCTCTCCCTGAACTGCACGCTATTCATTTGAATCCTTTCCCCTTGCAGCCACTGATCCTTCTGCTTCCCTTCTTCTTCATTCGTCCATCTGGCTCCCTGCCGCCTAGGCCATCACTATGGTTGCATCATCTGCTATCGCAAGGCTCGCCGTCTGTTCTTGCTCAAGCCCATGGCTTCCGTGAGCCCGCCACATTCTCCATCTTCTCCGCCACCATCGATGGGGTGGGAGAAATTAAAGATGTCCAAGGACAAGCTGCGGGACCTGAGGGTGGTTGGGTTCCTACCGGAGCGAGCGGTGTCTGGGTGGTGCTCAGCTGAGGGGGAGGAGTTCCCGACGCCGAACACCCATGAGATCATCCTATTCAAGTCCTTCCTAGAGCGAGGGCTAGGCCTGCCCATGCACCATTTTCTCCGAGGCCTCCTCCACCACTACCAAATTGCCCTTGGTCACCTCTCGCCCAACTCAGTCCTCCACATCACCGTTTTCGTGCATTTGTGTGAAGCGTACTTGGGAGTATATACTCTCTAGAACCTCTTCTGGTACTATTACGTTCTCTGTCACTCGACGGGGAACAATGCGATCGGAGGGGTGACGCTTCACCTCTGCCCTAGGTGGTCCGGTGAGTATCTGTGGATGCCCATCACCTCTTCAAACAAGGGGTGGAAGGCGGAGTGGTTCTACGGGGCAGACCACCCTTCGGTCCTTGAGGTGGACATCGGCCCCAAACTAGTGTCCCTGACAAGCTAGGCTGATCAGTGCTCCTCGGTCGACGAGGATCAAGTCTGGAAGCTGGTCGAGGTAGTGAAGGGGCTCCGGGCGAGCTCGCTAACTGGGATCGAAGTTGCGGCCAGCTTCTTGCTGCAACGGATCTTCCCGCTTCAGGCCCGGGGCAAGGCTGCCTACGAGGTGGTCGGGTCCTTAGACCGTCAAGATCTAGAGCCCGAGTGGATGTCCTGGGTTGAGGTTGCAAAATACCTCAACTCCTTCTTCATCGGGAAGCCAAGCTTCCCGGATGATGATGGGTTTGCAGCATACTGTGTCTCGAACCCTCGGCCCCGGGTGAGCTTATGTCCCTTTGTTCCTTGTTTTTGCTTCGTTTTATCCTTTGTTGTTGTCTTATACTGATGTTTGACCACCCACACGGTGTGATGTGCCTAGCCACAAGGTAACGCTGCATACTTCTCGAAGGCGCTGCTCCCTGAGCATCCTCGAGGGGTCAATCCACCTCACCGTCAGTCGATGAAAGGTGTTAATCTGTCCCTTCTGCTTCCAAAGTGGAAGGGAATTGAACTCGGCGAGACGAGCAAGCGCTAAAAGCCTACCGAGGTCGGGGTGGACGGAGCCCTGACAATCGGCCGTTATCAGCTGATCCTTGATGACGATGAGCCCAAGGATGGGGAGGACACCGTAATCTCTGAGGTGGTGCTGGCCTCTCTCCACCCCGTTCCGGTGAAGGTGCCCACGTGGGTATCTTCAAAGACCTTCCGCCTAACATCGAGGTAAGGTTAGAGTTGGCTTCTATGTGCAGCCCTTTGTGCTGATTTGCTGTCATCTCGACCTGCAGGGTTGAAGGGGTTGACCTCCCACTAGGATCGGTGGTGACGCCATCTCTCCCGGGCATCGGTGCTGGTGTTGAGGCATCGAGTACTGTGGAGGCTGTGGCCGTGGCGGTTGAGGGGGCCACGCGGCCCTTGTCAATGCGGGCACCATGGGCCCAATTGCCACGATGGCAGTGCATGGCCCTGAGGCGGAGGCTGGCTCGAGAGCCCTCGATGTGGTGGTCACAGCCCTTGCGTCAGTCGTAGGAGCGGCACTGGAGGTGGCTGCCCCTCTTTTATCGTAGCTGGTCGACGTAAGTATCGCATTCCTAAAATTCAGGTTTGTTTTTGTCTTGGATTGCCGTTCTGACGGTTTGCTTGTGTTCTGCAACTATTTCGGGCGCATTATGTGTCGATGACTGAAGCTCTCTGGCATGAGCGTGATGATCTCCTGGCCCAGAACGCTGAGCTTTTGTGGAGGGCTGTCGCTATAGAGACATCCATGGCCGGTGCCGCCATGACAGCTAAGAATGCCACTCACTTGGCAGAGGAGGCCGATCGCAAGGCGGTTGCCTTGAGGGCCACGGTCAAGGAGGCCAATGGCCAAGCGGTGGCTCTAAAGAACATCATCGAGGAGGTGAGGGAGGCTGAGAGAGCCGCCCAACGGACCCTTGATGTGGCGAAGGAGTCGGTGGAGTCATTTGCAGCCGAGTATCGGAGTAAGTTTTCTCCGTGCGGTCACTCCTTCATCGTTGTCTTGTCATCTCTTTGTTTTAATCTTTATCAGTCTTCTGTTTGTAGGGAGGCACGATCGGTACCGGGCTCAGATCAGGGAGCTCGAGTGTGAAGCGGTCGAGGTTCTCGTGTTGGTCGAGCGGGCATACTCGCTTCTGGTCAAGGATGCCGAGGCGGACTTTTGGGACAAGCTTGAGGGGTTCGAGACCTAGCTCTGTCTCCTCACCGACAAGGCGGTGAAAGCTAGGGCAGAACAAGCCTTGGTCTATGTTCAGGCCAACTTCCCAAAGGATGACCTTCGGTTGTTGGAGCATGGGATGCCCACTGGGGTCATCGAGGAGCAAGCTATGGCACTCCAGTAGGAGGTGGAGGATGTCGCTATCGTGATCGCCGGGGATCTGCAATTTCTGCCTCCTCGTGAGAACCCTATCACATCCCTTGAGGCCCAGGACCCTGCCACATCGTCTTCCGAGGACCAGGATCTTGCAGCGTCATATCCCGAAGCTCAGGATCCCGTGGCGTCGCCTCCTGAGGAGTAGTCGTATATATCCTACATCAATTGTTTAGCAGTGGTTAGAAAACAACTTCGTGTTGTTGAGGACTCATGGTTCCCCTTTTTTGATGAAGTATGGATAACTTCTTTGCCATTTGCAATTTCATGTCCTAGCTGCATTTTCACCTCGAGGGACTTTAGGCCATATAGTACTCAGCGTGTGGCCCTTAGGCTACACATATGCTTACCGACATCAGGCCGAACAAGACCTCTAGGGATTCATAGACTTGTTATTTTTACTAATCCTTCGTGTGCCTGAAGCAAGATCCCGAGCCCCCGGTATAGCCATATTGTCTCAGGTGCGGGGAACTGATGCCGCTTATGCACCGATCCTGACATCAGGCCTCACGAGTTCTCAAGACTGCTTGGGACTTGAAGTTAAGGCTTCAGGACTTGAGCCTCTGAGGGACTTAGCTATTAGTCGGACGTCGAGACGGCGCAAACGCCAACTCTTTTTGGCTTGCTCGGTTGCTAACGTCAAACCCAGGGCAAATCCATAGGGGCAAATCCATAGGGGCACAACCATTTGAGCTAGACACGCAACGCTCCCATAGGGCCCGAGCCTTAGCGATTGTGGTCAATGAAAAATAAAGGACATGATTTCACTTAGTGAAAAACTCGAACTTTATTTCATATATGGTACAAAATACATAGCTAGAAAAAAGGAAGGAAGGAAGTTCAATTGACGGCGTCCGCGACCCTTAACAAAATTAAGGGTGCAGTTGGATCGAAGCCCTATGATAGTGGCTCGACTCGTCATCGTTCCCTATCGGTCCGTCATCATCTTTGACATCCGCCTACTACTCTTTGTGCATTATGATATCCTTGTGGGTCCTCTTGCACCATACCTTCCTCTGAGGAGCCATGGTGTATACCATGGGGATGATGAGTGATTGTCAACGGGGTGAAGAAGAGATGAGAAATGAAGAGACTCGACCGTGATGGAGTTCGCACGTGACTCAGGTACACGGACGGACGTCGGTCGGA
>KE371418.1:120317-133800 GCA_000418225.1 Zizania latifolia | reverse complement strand
ACCTAGCGAGGCTCAAGATGATTACTCTAAAAATCGATCACAAGATTTTTAGAGTACCATGCTGCCCACTAGTTGAGTTCTATCCCACTAGTCAGAGTTATATGCGAGTAGTCGAGGCTCACAGGAACCATTACAAAATGAGTCGAGTAGAACATAGTAGTATAATCAGAAGTGGCTAACTAGTCAGAATTCTTGGATCAGCAACTTTGAAACTTGATCACAAATCCACTGATGAAATTAGAATTCAAGTGTATTCAAATATCGACCTCAAGTACAGGTTGATCAAACAATAGTCGGTGTTATATCTCAACCAGCTAAGACCAAAAACAACACCTCAAGACTTCTGCTATCAGACTTTAACACATATTCACTACCACAGAAAAGCCCTTTAGTGATGAGTAATAAACTATATTAGTGACGGACATGTCTCCCGTCACTCTTATCGTATCAGTAAAGCGCTATCATTAGTGACGGTTAAACACCGGTTACTAAAGGTTCCCTTTAGTGACGGGTCGTAATATCCACCAGTAGCTATAGGGCACCCTTTGTTCAACATATATATATATTGAAAAAAATACGGTGATGCATTGGAGAAAAAATATACCTTCATAACTTTTGGATGGACATTGGTGCTACTGGTGGTGTCGGCCGGTGGACTAGAGCACATAATAGTATGGGTCACCATCCCCAGGCGCGCGAGAGGTCGGCCGGCCGGTGGCTGCAGGACTTAACTTCGGCCGGTCGGCAATTATGGGATAAGAATGAAGCCGGCGACAGACAGGAGCCATAAGTGTGGAGCTCGGTGAATCTAGGCTCGTAGCTGCTTAAATACTTATCATTTGTGACGGTTATTACCAAAAACACGTCACTAATGATCGTCTTAAGGTTGCGGGCTCTTTAGTGACACAGGTAAAATAACACGTGTCACTAAAGAGCACACCCTATAGTGATGGGTGATACTATGACCTGTCACTAATAGGTGTGCCGCTCTTTAGTGACGGGTCGTAACTTGACCAATCACTAATACTGGGACTCTTTAGTGACGATCCACATTACGACCCGTCACTAATAATACAGTGTTACTGACGCGTGTAAAACAATCTATCACTAAAAGTATATTACTGACATGCGTTATTTATCTGTCAGTAAAGCTTTATCGCTAAAGATTATTTCTGTGGTAGTGATTAACTAGTTAGTTGTCCAATTAAAGTTTTTTACTTTTCTCTCATTTAAGTAGCATCTAGGAGATATTGTTGATGTACTAAATATGAGATAGCCTTCAGATATGGAAATATATGTATATACACAAACCCTACATATTCTATACCCAACACATTGAGGCATATTGGAAAGGATACAATCTCCTAAAGAGTCTGAGTAGGACAAGATCATCTAACATGGCAAAACTTTGAAATCATACTTGGACAAGGTTAAGACATATAGAGTTTATGTCTATCTAGATACATATGAGGGTCCACGAATATTTGCTTTGACACAAACGAGTCAATTATACACAAAATTGTGTCTGGCTAATAATCACCAACAACACACAATCCATATATATAATAGGAAAATTTCTTTATATACTACTGAAAGTTCATGTAATTTTTTATTTATCACTCACTCTCTCACAGACATGTCAATGAGAGAGCGAGTGGTAAATAAGGAAATGGGTAATCTTTTAGTGACATATAAGAAATTAATCTTTAAAATGAGTAAACTTTCAGTGACATATAATGAATTAATCATATATTATATTCTGCCCCTGAAATTATAAGTAATATGGATGAAAATAGTATAATGCATGACGTATTAAATATTTCTTAATTTTAGGATCAGCAGTAGATAATTATTAATAAAGTTTTGGTTGTAAAAAACATTGAACTTAAACTTATTAGTGAAATATCATTTATGAAAAAATTAAGAGCAGGTGGGTGCATAACGAATTTGGATGCGTGTTATTATGCTACTGATATGGCACAGCACAAATTATTACAGTTGTTCAATTCCCTTATACACAGTTAATTGCAACAGAAACTAACACGTACCCCTGACTAATTAACCAGCAGCTTGTTGCAAGTGGAAGCAAATATAATATTATATCTTCAGAGACACAAGCACATCATCATGATGAACAGGGAGCTTAATTAGTTAAGGGGGCGCAAAATGGGAGAACGATGTAGCTAGACATAGATACGATTACAAACAAGATTTAAATACCCTGTAAGACATAGATGCATACTAGGCTAGCTAGAAGGTACGTAGCTTGGCCGGCCGGAGGATATGATGGACGTACATGTCGTAGACATGATTTAGAGATGCAGCTCGAGGTCGAGCTTCTCGTCACCGGAGACCATGGAAGAGCAGGCGGCCTTGGTTGCGCCTACCGTCGTGTTGGCTGAGGCGTGGCCGTAGGAGGCCCTTGTCCAGTTGAGCATGTCCACCGTGTCGTTGCGGCCGGCAGATGCGTCGGCGGCGGCGGGCACCGCGCGCTCGCTGCCGACAGCTGCCAGGAGCTGCGCGTGCTCCTTGAAGCGCGGAGCGCCACCTCTCCACCCCTCCTGCGCGAGCCCGACGACGCCGGCGCTGAAGGCGTGCGACGCGATGGGTATGGACATAGCGGCGGCAGTGACGTCCACGCTGCAGACGGCCGACGACGCAGCCGACGCAGATAGCGAGGACAAGCTGGACGTTCCGGCGGCGGCGGCATAGTAGACGTAGGGGTTCCAGCTTCCGGCGACGCGCTCCTTCCGGTGCGCGTTCTGGTGGCCGCCGAGCGCCTGCGACTTGAGGAACGTCTTGTCGCAGAAGAGGCACTGGAATAGCCGAACTTCCTTCCCGTCGACAAGCGCCGTCGGCGCCGCTGCCCAGTCCTCGCGGCTGCTCGCCGGCGCCACCAGTGACAGAGAGAGGTCCAGCATCGTTGCTGACGCTTTAGATGACACAGGAAAGACGGAAAGATAATCAACGACCAGTTATATATCCTTGTAAGTACATATGCCTAGCTATAATGTAATTGCTAGCTTGTAAGTTGCAGCCCAAAATATATTGAATATATATGGTTCAGGTGATCCTATGATCTTTAAACTATATATATATTAATATATAGAATAAATGTGTGTGTGTATATAGAGAGACACACACATATACATACATAAGGGGCCAATTATATGGGCAAGGATTCTGCAGCAGAGAGAGAGAGAGACATAACCTGCAAAAGTTGAGCTAGCTAAAAGCCAAGATGGAGGGAAACGACATGGATGCATGGCTACGAGCCAATGAGCGAGTGTAGTATCTGTAACCGGCCCCAGATTAATTATATGTCAGTGCTACGTAGCATGGCATGCATGCGTGTTTCTCCACACAAAAATCGGCAAGTGTACTAGTCGGAAATTGACAACTGAATTAGGGGTAAAAATACTGTGAGGTAGCTAGGTATGTATAGATATATACAATCCAAGAAGCCACTACTATAGAAACGGGCTTTTATCCACTCCTTCAGTACCGATTCTAATTTGAGGCGGTACTAAAAGTCGATCCCCTACAACAGTTAAAAAAACGAAGAAAAAAATCAAGGGAAGGTAAGACCGGTACTAATAAACAGTTTTAATACTGGGTCAGAAGACCGCCTGGTACTTTAATCAGTAGTATCGATCAGGTTCTCCAACCAGTACTAAAAATTTAGGCTTTAATACTGGATGGGGATATCAACCGGTACTAATAAATTTGGCACCAGAGTATATCCTAACCCGACACTAAAAACTTAGGCTTTAATGCTAGGTGAGGATACCAACCGGTACTAATAAACATGCACCGGAGAATCTCTCAACCCGATACTAAAACTCTTTATTAGTGCTGGGTGCTTTCCCAATTTGGTACTATCATGATGAATGGTATAAATTGGCTCCTCGCTAGCACCGCCAGCTAGCTTCTGATGCAAGGAGAGGTGAAATTTCAATTCTTTGCGGTGATCTTGATCTTGTGGGTGCTTGAATGTTAGTAGCTCTATTCTTTACTGTAAGATCAACTTAGTGCTTGATTTGTGAAATGTGATACTTTGATTCCTGCAGCTTGTAATGTGCCGGTGATCGAACAGTGTGGAACAGAGAGGAGGTTATAGCAGCTGCTGAAATTTCAATTCTTTATGGTGATCTTGAGCCTGCGGATGCTTGAAGGTTAGTAGCTCCATTCTTTACTGTAAGACGAACTTGCTGCTTGATTTGTGAAATGTGATCCATTAGCTAGATAGACGTACGGGCAGATTTGTGAAATGTGATACTTTGATTACTACAGCCTTGTTAATTCGTCTGGTTGTTTTTTCTTAGTTCTTATTCTTAAGAAATGTATATTATCTAGAAATGTAGTAAAATTATTGTTCAATGATCTAATTGGGCTATAATCTTGTTAATGTAGATGAACCAGCAGTGGATGTATGGCACTGACCGACAGTCCATAGAATTCAATCACGGTGTACGTGATTTTCTCGAAGCAGCCAAGGCCTAAAATGTTGGGTTATGAGGAGATGACGCTAGCTTTAATTTCAAAAATTTTACCCCGTTAGCCTAGGAACCATGCGTATAATGGGATCATGGATCGTTACCTTGAGCCTCAAGACGCACTCGAGCAGCGGAAGTAGAGTCGGTGAAGCGCGTCCTCGAGCTGCTCCTCACATTTCCGTCCACTCATCAGCGATCCGGTGATGGAGACGACACGATCCGGCGATCTGGCGAACTCCGCGGGAAGAAGACGAGCAACGCTATTGGAGTAGTGCCTCTACGGTATCCACACATCTGGGAACAGGATCACCTCGCGTCGGCGTGCTAGCACCACTCGCGAGATCTGGAGAGAGATCGCTACAATCGGGGTAGCAAGGAGAGGTGGCGGCTAGGGTTAAAAACCAGGAGCAACAGCAGCTTTTTCGTGCTAGCCCCACCTCTCTTTATATAGTGCCCTCTCATGGGCCTTTAATTAGTATTAAAGCCCAACATATCTAATCTGTTCATCTAGACCCAAAACTTTCAGTCCTAACCAGAACTTTTGATTCATCCAGAATCCAGTTTTCAAGCAGCCCAGAACTTCCGGTCCAACCGGAACTTCTGGCTCCTCTAGAAACCAAAACTGGGCTGGCCCGAAACTTCCGGTATAACTAGAACTTCCGGATGCTCCAGAACCCGGAACTTCCGGCTTCTAGCCAGAACTTCCGATTCCCCATAATTCTCTTGGGCATATTTCCATCAATCTCCCACATGCATAAGAGCCAATTCTTGCAAGTATTAAATCTAATCCCCTTAAGCGTGCGATCCGATAGGTTCATATATAAAGGGCTGTTACCCGGAAACCTTTTTTCGAATCGCCGATCAATAGCGGTACCTAGCAGCACTTATTGACCCCCGAAAGCATACAAAGTCAAAATCATACTTTCTGAACCTTGATATACTCACGTAGCAATCCCTTTACGACACGACGTCAGTCAAGCTCAAGGTGAGGTTCGTGCCACCCTTGTTGATAGCTCGACACTTCACTCGATCAAGTAGTGGATTCAATTATAATCAACTCTTTGATCATAGTGGCATGGCCATGCACTTTCTAATCCAACTACCTCGAGGGGCCCAGAGACGTCCCTCCCATTATGTAGGAGGGGTAAATTCCATCTTGACCGCTCACATCCCACGATTTGTTTCATAACACACCCGAAAGTAACCTTTATAACCACCCTATTACGGAATAGCGTTTGGAAGCCCCTAAGTGTGTTACTACACATTCTGGAATCAATGACGATTTCAGGTCTAAGGATTCTGCAGGTACACCATTTGAGATGACAACTGATGGCACATATAAAATAATAATCCTAGCAGTATCTCAAAGTGGGTCTATCCAACTCCATGTTCACTAACATGAGTCCACATCACTGATTCGACATCTCTATGTCTATGATCTGTGAAACTTGATCATCAATCAGACAAATGTGCTAATCTATAAATCATCACTGTCTCACATGATGATCTCAAATTAGGGATCATTTAGAATAACATCGTAACACAAAGAGTCTCACAAACTAGTCACGTACTTGCTGATTAATGTAAAAGACATTTATTTAAGGAACAAGATAACCAATTATCCAAATATGCATCAGCACTGACAAAACAACTTCTTCTCACATACACTCGACTCACTCATGTAAGTATCTAATAGCCATAGAGCTCAAGTGCGCCTCATGCTTGGGCTGTGAGAGAGGGTTCGTCAACGGATCTGCAATGTTTAAATCCTTGTGCACCTTACATATCTTCTCATCACCTCTATCTATAATCTCACGGATCAGGTGATAGCGCTGAAGTATATGTTTGGACTTCTGGTGCGATCTAGGCTCCTTGGCTTGCGCAATGGCACCACTATTATCACAATAGAGGTCCACTGGACTGGACACACTAGGGATAACACTTAGCTTAGAAACAAACTTTCTGATCCAAACTGCCTCCTTCGCAGCTTCTGAAGCCGCAATATACTCGGCCTCTGTTGTTGAATCTGTAATCGTTTCTTGTTTAGAACTCTTCCAACTCACTATGTCTCCGTTGAGGCAGAACACAAATCCAAACTACGATCGCGAATTGTCCTTGTCGGTCTGGAACCTAGCATCGGTGTAACCATTTACAACGAGCTCCTCCTCACCTCCATAGACTACGAACATATCCTCAGTTCTTCTCAAGTACTTAAGAATACTCTTTACTGTTACCTAGTGACTTTCACCCGGGTTTGATTGGTATCTGCTCGTAACACTTAGAGCATAAGAAACATCTGGGCATGTACAAAGCATGGCATATATGATGGATCCAATTGTGGAGGCATACGGGATCGTACTCATTTTCTCCAGCTCATTAGGTGTCGAAGGACACTGACTTTTGCTGAGAGAAACGCCATGTGACATTAGCAAAAAACCTTTCTTGGAATTCTGCATATTGAACCGTTTCAATACCTTATCAATGTACATGCTTTGTCTTAATCCAATTAGCCTTTTTTGACCTATCTCTATAGATGTTTATGCCCAAAATGTATGCTGCCTCTCCAAGCCATTTCTAACTCAGATGGATTCTAACTTGGTTCTCTCACATGAATTTTAACTCAGATCTTATGGCTCCAAGTCATTTCTTAGAGTCTGGTCTCATCACCCCTTCCGAATAGGTCATAGGTTCATCATTGTCTAACAATAATATGTCGCGCTGCCAATGGTTAAAAACATAAACCGCTCGGGCGCACGACTCAACCTCTCCAACCGATGTGGGGCTGGTGTCTCGACAACAGGCTCTGCAACATCTTGCATGTCGAGTTGCGGTTCAGTAGGAGCTGAAACACTTTCTAGTTGTTCTCGAACCTCTTCGAGTTGCACCTTGCTCCCACTAACCCCTTTCGAGAGAAACTCTTTCTCCAGAAAAACACTATTCTAGACGATAAACACTTTGCCCTCTTCCCGGTTATAGAAGTACTATCCTTTAGTTTCCCTAGGATACCCCACAAAAAAACATTTATTAGATTTGGGAGTGAGCTTATCAGACGTCAAACGCTTTACATAGGTCTCACAACCCCATATATTTAGAAAAGACAATCCAGGACGCTTCCTAGTTCATATCTCATATGGTGTCCTCTCTACAGATTTAGATGTAACTCTGTTTAACGTGAAAGCAGCAGTTTCTAAAGCGAATCCCCAGAAAGACAATGGAAGATCAGTTTGACTCATCATCGACCGGACCATGTCTAACAAAGTTTGGTTCCTCTACTCGGACACCCCATTCTATTGGGGCGTGCTAGGTGGAGTCAGCTATGGAACAATTCCACACTATTTCAGATGATCATTAAACTCATGGCTCAAATATTCATCTCCACGATCCGATCGTAGATATTTAATTGTCTTGCCTATATGATTTTGTATCTTATTCTGGAACTCATTTAACTTTTCAAAGGATTCTGACTTATGCCTCATTAAGTAGATGTAACCAAATCTACTAAAGTCGTCGATAGAAGTAATGAAGTACTAAAATCCACCTCTGGCTATAGAACTCATTGGTCCACATACATCAGTATGTACAATGGCGAACAATTCATTTGCCCTCTCACTTTGACCAGTGAAAGGCGTCTTAGTCATCTTGCCAAGTAAACAAGACTCACATGTGTCAAATGATTCAAAATCAAATGACTCCAAAAGCCATCTCTATGGAGCTTCTACATGCGCTTCTCATTTATATGACCCAAACGACAATGCTAGACATAGGTAGGATTCAAATCATTGAGTCTAGGTTTCTTCGTATTAATGTTATAGACATGTGTATCCTCAAGATTCAGAATATATAAGCCATTCAACAATGGATAAACACCATAGAGCATACCATTCAAAAATATCGAACAATACTTGTTCTTTGTTATGAATTTAAAATCGTCTTCCTCTAAACATGACGAAGAGATAATGTTTCTGCCCAAGACAGGAATAAAATAACAATTATTTAACTCCAAAACTAATCCTGAGGGTAGCGACAAAGAATAGACGCCGATAGCCAACGCAGCAACTTTTGCACCATTGCCGACGCGAACATCCAATTGGCCTCTTGCGCACTTCCTAGTCCTTTTTTGCCCTTGCAACGATTTACAAGTGTGAATCATTGATCCGGTATCAAATACCCATGAATCACTTGGATGAGTAGCAAGATAAATTTCAATAACATTTATACCTGAAGCGGAAGTCACACTTCCCTTCTTTTTCTTTTGTTCTTCCAAGTACAACTTACAATTCCTTCGCCAATAGCTAGGCTTATGGCAGTGGTGGCAAGTGTTAGAAATAGCAGGGCCTGGCTTAGACTTTC
The DNA here is from genome assembly GCA_000418225.1 of Zizania latifolia. NCBI lineage: Eukaryota > Viridiplantae > Streptophyta > Magnoliopsida > Poales > Poaceae > Zizania > Zizania latifolia. The sequence continues at coordinate 124,954 of KE371418.1, read as the reverse complement.
TAGCCAAATTAGACTTAGAGCTCGAGATCGCATCTGGAGCTTTAGCCTTTCTCTTACGCTTTCTCTTGTTACTTTCCTTTTGAACCATCATCACATGACTAGGATTTTTTTTAAGGCTTTTCTCGGCTGTCTTGAGCATCCTATGCAATTCAGCCAAGATTTTATTCATGCCATTCATATGAAAGTTCATGATAAACGGTTCGAAGCTCACAGGGAGCGACTGAAGAATTACATCTATGGCCAAATCTTTATCAAGAGTAGACCCAAGTTTTTTTAGGTTCTCAACGTAACCAATCATCTTCATCACATGAGGACTTACTAGATTGTCTTTTGTCAACCTGCACACAAACAAGGACTTTCAGATATTATACCTCTTAGTCCATGCTTGGTTCTCAAACATGCCCTTGAGTCCCACGATCATATCGTAGGCATCCCTGTCCTCATATTGCTTCTGAAGCTCAGAGGACATGTAGGCAAGAATGAGGCGGCTGACATCAACTGAATTATTGACGTGCTTCTCATAAGCCCTCCTTTCAGCAAGTGGTGTATTATCCTTTGGTTCATCAGGGTGGGGTTCCTCTGGAACATAATCCTTTTTCTCCTGCTTGAGAACAATTCTCAAGTTTCTGTACTAGTCAATAAATTTTGTTCTAGATAATTTCTTTCTTTCAAGAATAGATAGCAGATTAAAAACATAAGTGTTCTTTGCAGTAGGTGCCATGATCTACAATAAAAATACAAGGTTCAGCACTATGCTATGTTGATCTTCTATCAAATAAAAGATGTACCATAATATGTAAAATGATCGCTTTCCCTCTAACGACACATTGTGGGACAAGATCCATATTCATCTAACTCCTAGTGAGCTTTAGCATTACTGCTAGAAGATTAGTGACATAGGTAAGTAACACTTGCTAATCACATCCTATGTGGCTCTTGTTTGTTGGGGTAGCATCCTATGCCTCGACACCCAACTCCATGCCCCAAAGCCCAAAACTGTTTTGATAGCTTTGTTAAGCAAACCAATACTATACATGTGGTGTCCGACATCCACCCTAACTGATTGAGATAAAGATGGCACCCTGCTTTAGCAGACCCACCATGCAATGATCAAAACCTTTGTAGGTGCAGCTATTGGAAAGAGCATCAATACTTAATTTTCTGAGGGAAACTATTCTAACATGGTAACGATGCCTACTACACACAGAACATGAAAGAATAGTATGACAGGAATATAAGAAAACATCACAGGCAATCATATTAACCGTGACATAGTATGGCCCTTCTCACATGGTGATCTCCATCTCCATGGTTCTTGTCCTTCGGGTCATCACGCTTCAAGCCTCCATGAACTTGTATCAGTCTATTATAGCTAATAGCACTATACTAATTACATAAGCAAAAGCATCACATGTCGACACGCAGGTCGTATAATATTTGAATAGCCTTGGGCTGTAATTAACCATGACGCGTAGGCCATGTTATTACATTCATGTATCTCATACATTTGCAAGGCCATACCAGTCACAACATTCTTTGCAAAAACAAGTTAGGCGGACTCTATGCGTGACTGAAAATAGACCTAGAACTTCTGGCTCAGAGGCCCAGAACTTTTGGCTTAGAGGCCCGGAACTTCTGGCTCAAGGCCGGAAGTTCTGAAATCAACCTTCTGACTCGAATTTATTTAGGCCCGGAACTTCCGAAAATAACCTTCTGTACAAAATTTATTTTTGTGCGGAACTTCCGGACCTGAAACTTTCGGGTCATACCCGGAACTTCCGAAAATAACATTATGTGTCAAAAATTATTTCGGCCCAGAACTTCTTGGCCACACCTAGAACTTCTAAAAATCCGACGATAAAAACAATAGATCCAATCTATTTCCATCACATATCACCTATATGTGATCGATCCAGGTCGAACACTACGCACGTAGGCTCTAATACCGCTGTTGGGTTATGGGGAGGCTACGCTAGCTTTAATTTCAAAAATTTTACTCCGTTAGCCTAGGAACCATGCGTGTAATGGGATCATAGATCGTTACCTCGAGCCTCGAGACGCTGTTAGGCAGTAGAAGTAGAGTCGGTGAAGTACGTCCTCGAGTTGCTCCTCACATTTCCGTCCGCTCGTCAGCGATCCGGTGATGGAGACGACACGATCCGACGATCTGGCGAACTTCGTGGGAAGAAGACGAGTACCACTATTGGAGTAGTGCCTCTACGGTATCCACATGTCTAGGAACAGGATCACCTCGCGTCGGCGTGCTAGCACCACTCACGAGATCCGGGGAGAGATCGCTACAATCGAGATAGCAAGGAGAGGTGGCGGCTAGGGTTAGAAACCAGGAGCAACTGCAGCTTTTTCGTGCTAGCCTCACCTCTCTTTATATAGTGTCCTCTCATGGGCCTTTAATTAGTATTAAAGCCCAACAGATCTAATCTGTTCGTCTGGACCCAAAACTTTCGGTCCTAACCGAAACTTCTGATTCATCCAGGATCCATTTTTCAGGCAGCCCAGAACTTCCGGTCCAATCAGAACTTTCGGCTCCTCTAGAAACCGAAACTAGGCTGGCCCGGAACTTCTGGTCTAACCAGAACTTTCAGATGCCCCAGAACCCAGAACTTCCAGCTTCTAGCCAGAACTTCTGGTTTCCCATAATTCTGTTTGGCATATTTCCATCATAAAATCCTCCATCGGGTTTTATATGTTGTCCGTGCATAGACTACCGGAATCTAAGGATGTACTCCAAGATAAGTACCATTCACTTCTACTTGCTCTCAAGGGGATTCATGCCTAATTATATTTGTTGGAGGAAGCACGAAGAAAATAGTGTTATATAGGAAGATGACGATGAAGAACAAGATAACAATAACATTTCAGGCTTTGATTGTGGAAATATCAACGTTGTGGAAGACGATGACCTACAACAAATGTTGTGTGTTGTAGCGGATGACTTTGGTTGTGAAATGGACCTTAAAAAGTTTGAACGCTTGTTAGAGGACCACCGGACATTGTTGTACCCGGATTGTAAAAATTGGAAGAAAAAATTGTGTACGACACTAGATCTATTACAATGGAAGGTGGTAAATGGTATGTCTGACAAAGGATTCGATGAGTTCTTACGGCTCATTAAAAATATGCTTCGAAAGGGTAACAATTTGCCTCAAACAACATATGAGGCAAAACAAGTTGTTTGCCCTCTAGGATTGGAAGTAGAAAAGATACATGCATGCCCCAATGATTGTATTATCTTTTGTGGTGAGGAGTACAATTCTTTAGATGCGTGTCTGATGTGCGGTGCGTCATGATATAAGATTAAGCGTGACGACGCTGGTGATGTTGGCGTGGACCATCATAGGAAGAGGGTTCCCGCTAAGGTGATGTGGTATTTCCCCATAATACCACGGTTGAAGCGTTTATTCATAAATAAAGAACATGCTAAGATGATGTGGTGGCACAAAGAAGAACATAGGGTAGATGGAATATTTAGACACCCCACTGATGGGACCTAGTGGAGAAAATTTGATAGAAAGTACCCAGACTTTACAGATGAGATAAGAAACATAAGGTATGGCCTGAGTACGGATGGCGTAAATCCTTTTGGTGATTTGAGCAGTAGTCACAGTACCTGACCTGTGACTGTATGTATCTATAACCTTCCTCCTTAGTTGTGCATGAAACGAAAGCTTATTATGATACCGGTTTTTATCCAAGGCCCGAAGCAACCTGGCAACAACATTGATGTGTACCTCAGACCATTGATCAATAATTTATTGTTGATGTGGAATGATGTACGTGTATGGGATGAGTACAAACGGGAGGCCTTCAACCTATAAGATATATTGTTCATAACCATAAATGATTGGCCTGCACTTGGTAACCTGTCAGGGCTAACTATCAAGGGATTCAAGGCATGCATCCAGTGTTTGGACGATACCGGCAGCGTGTATTTACCAAATTATAGGAAAGTCGTGTACATGGGCCATCGTCGATTTCTTGGTACCAACCACCCGTTAAGGAAGAAATGTAAGCATTTCGGTGGGGCGGCGGAGCACCGTATTAGGCCTATTCATCATAATGGGAGGCATGTATTCGCTATTATCAAGGATCTAAATGTGGGGAAAAAGTCCATCTTCTAGGTCCTACCTTATTGGGAAGACTTAGATGTCCGTCACTCAATTGACGTGATGCACCTCGTGAAGAATTTGTGTGTCAACGTACTAGGCTTCCTAGGTGTATATGGGTCAGGCAAAGATATGCTACAAGCAAGGCAAGACCTGTAAGATATGCAACAACGAGCTGACCTACACCCACAACTAAGAGATAATGGCACGTACTTACATCCCGCTAGCTACAAACTTAGTAAGGACAAGAAGGAAAGCATGTTTGAATGCTTGAACATTGTGAAGGTCCCATCTGGATACTCCTCCAATATAAAGACATTGATAAACATGAAAGAGAAGAAATTTGTACACCTAAAGTCTCATGATTGTCATGTGCTGATGACACAGTTGCTTCCAACTGCACTATGGGGTATTCTACCAGAAAATGTTAGAGCTACAATCATCTTTGGTAGCTCCATACATCGAGAAACATAAGGAGATCCTATTCTCCAAATACCCTGGAAAGTCTGTGAG
>KE371418.1:59586-100101 GCA_000418225.1 Zizania latifolia | reverse complement strand
TTCATAGAATCTACAGTATATTTCTCCTGCTCACCATCTGTTTGATAAAATGCTTCAAAGAATTTTCACTGCAGCCTATGTGTTTGATTTAATGCCTACATACACTTGATTTTGGACTGCATGGTATGTGTTTGATGAAATGTATATGTGACCACGTTGTAATGCATGTCAAGTGTTTGTGTGATTATTTGAGAGAATCCAGAACGCGTTGTGTATGTATGATGAAATGACACCGTGTTCGCTCACCAAGTGTTCGGTCTTTTGCATTTGAGTGTTTCGGGCGTATCTTTTTCTATAGAACGCTCGTCACACTTGTTGGTGTATTTTGGTAGACCAATTTACACTTGTATCTTCGTGCGGCGTTTCTTTTCGGTGTTTAACGTTTCGGAGAGTGTATCACCTTGTTTTGAAAGTGGACCATTTTAGCACGGTTGTGCACTGAGCTTTATCGAGGTCACTTGCAAGCATGATACCGGAGGTTGAGGAGTCTTGGTTCTTTTGGAGAGTTTGAGAAAATTGGTTTTGGACCGGAACTTCTTGTAATTCCCGGAACTTCCGATTTGACCCTTCTGGTTCTAGATTTAATTGAGCCGGAACTTTCGGTAACTATCGGAACTTTCGGTAACCATCGGAACTTCCGGTGACCAGAACTTTCGGTTTGTGCTTATTGTTTTCCAGAATTGGTTTTTGATTCCGCTGTTTTATCTTGCGCCCATTCACCCCCCCTCTGGTCACTAGTTTCGGTCCTACAACAACCCTAAACCCTAATGGCCACGCTCGTCGTGCTAGCTCCTCCGCCGTCGTTCGCCTCCACTGTCACGGCCTCTGTTCCATCATGGCCTCCTCTGCCGGCCTCCATTCTGGCGTGGCCTCTTCCATCGCGCCCTCCGTTCCGTCGTGGCCTCCTCCGCCGGCCTCCGTTCCGGCGTGGCCTCTTCCATTGTGCCTTCCGTTCCGTCGCTGACCCTTCTCGCAGCCGCCTCATCTCGTGCATCTCCTCCTTCTAAGGTCCTCCTCCTCCTACTCCTCCTCCTCTATCGAGGCTAGAGTTTGTGACTTGTTGCTTTGTGAATATGTTGTATTATGAATATGTTCCTCTATTCGCTCAATAAAGACTATTAGTATGAGGATGTGTGTGACATTTAGGCCATTTTTTTGTTTTGACAAGTTTGTTCATGTAATGATGTTACATTACATGCTAATAGTATTATTTAGTTATTTTATTCATACAATGATCTTACATTATACGCTCAATAAAAAGAAGTCTATTAGTATGAGAATGTGTGTGACAATTAGGCTCTTTTTTCATTTTGACAAGTTTGTTCATGCAATGATTATATTACGTGCTACTATTATTGTTCCTATATTTTGTTCATGCAATGATATTATATTATGTGTGCACTTTTATATAGTTTGGTCCTTTTTGTTTCTTTTATTTCAATATTCTTTAGGGGTAAGATTTAATTAATTAGTTGTCACACACACCTGTGAATTAAAAGATAGCCTAGTGGTGAGGAGGCCAATAAGTTGGCAGCCTGACATCTGAGAGCAATCCGTATTTTTGTCTTTTGGTTTACACAACTATTATTGTACTTTTTTAATCGTTGTTAAATATAACATGAATTAGGGACATGGCAAGCCTCCCAGGTGATAAACAGGACACTTCCGTTGGACAGCATGCTTCCAGCAGTAGGCAGGCCCATCAAACGTTATTATTTTACTTTTTTTGCTGCCCCGTACTGTAAGTGCAATGTTTAGTTGTAATAATCTATGTCAATAATGTAGGTATTAACTTATATTCCTCAGTGTTGCCTCTTAAAAATCCATCATTATGTCCAAGGACGTTACCAGGTTTATACATTGTACATTGCATATTCTATATATGTGGTAACAAAACTAACAAATTAATGCGATATTATCTCACTGTTGTAGTTTCTAACAATAAGCTTTGGCTCTAACTATAACATTTACGCTGGTGACACCCTTGAGATATCAATAAGAGATGGATGCACCAATATGGTTGAGGTTGCGAGCTATGGAGGCAGGTTATGCCTCCACAGAGGGTAGGGTGCATTTAATTCTTGAGTCCGCCTAGTAGAAGGGGACTCTGTAGAACTAACAATGGGACCCTCACTGTCTTGTATGACTACTATTTTTAATAATTATGGCAAAGTGAATATCGCAGGAGCCATAAAAGTAGAGGACAGTGATAGTGGTATCTATAGCAAACTCACATTACATACTAGAAATACATATTTTATTTATGTACTTACCTACTTTTTTATAATGGTAGGTGAGGGTCCTAGCAATGCTGCGAAGAAGAAGGGAAAGCAGATATCTACGGAGGCCGACACTGACCAAGTGGACCAACTGAAGAACATCTGTTATTTCAGAAATCATACAGATATAACTCTAGCAGGGAAGGCTCTCTTGCAAGACATCTCGGTTAGTTTATCCTCTATGACCTAGTTATATGTCTACACAATAAATAACTCGATCATCAACAAGAAGTCAGTGATAAGCTCTTTGCATATGTCAAAAAGCAAACATCTATATATATGCACTTGGCCTTGTCTAACTAGCGTTGTATAAATTTTATTGTAATAGTACTTTTAAAGGCAATATTGTGAGAAGTACATCACAGCTCACCAACACCTTCAGACCACCCAGATTCAAGTGGCAGTAGCAGGAAGTGAAGTAGTCTCAATTGCACTGCATAAATCCACGGATGGACGATACTACCTAACTACTGGTTTTAGCCAATTTCTTTGAGATAATGCGTTAGAAGTTGGCACAGTATGCGTCTTCCATTTGAACATCAACAATGGTGCAGTTGAGACAGTTATGTATGTGGTGTAAATTATTTTACAAGTTAATTAGAAGTTAAAAGTTAATTTTATGGAACTTTGTTTTAGCCAATTTCTTCGAGATAACGAGTTAGAAGTTAATATGTATGATATTAATTTGGTTATGAATCTTCTGTGATGAATTATCTATGTTCTGTTATGAAACTTCTATGCTGTGCTTTGGATTGTTGGATGTTAGCTGCCAAATCCTAGCTTTGATTCAGCATGCAGCCTAAAAATAATAATAATTTTTAAATAACCATACTATTAGTGACGGGTGACAATAATCACCCATCGCTAAAGGGCCTTTTAGTGATGGGTGACATTACGACCCGTCATTAAAGGGCCATAGCAGGTGAACCGATAGGCTCCCTTTAGTGACGGGTAAATACCCATCACTAATGAACTATCTTCAATAACGTGATAAGAATGATGGGAGACTTGTCCGTCACTAATAGAGGTTATTACCCATCACTGAAAGAGTTTTCTTTGGTAGTGAGAATAGTGGCAACTTGCACTACCTAAAAACGGTCATTAGTGATGGGTCATAAAAGTCATTAGGGATGGGTATACACCCGTCACTAATGGTCTATCATTAGTGATGGACATAAATGTGCACAAGTCACTAGGGATAAAAACGGAGCGGAAACGGATAGAAATGGGTGCTACCATATCCGTTTTCTTATTTTTTAATGAAAACGGAAACGAAAGCGGATATTTCGGAAACGAAAATGGAAGCGAATAGTACTGAAAACAAATACAGATCGAATAAGGAACGGACACGGAACAGATCGAATATATGTTAGAATGTGTAGTATCAAATATGACTTAATAGTGTAATTATTTAATATTATAGATATTAATATATTTTAATTTAAACTTGATTAATGTTAGAGTAGTTTGACTTTTTTTTAAAATTAAATAACTTATACCAACTTATAAGTCATAGCACTTTCTAAATAGAAATAGTACTTGTATCTAGCCATCTCCAATATTATTCGCCATTACGATGCACGTGTCTTGGTTAGCCATTAATTAGGAGTAACATTGTGTCAAATTTGGTTTCCTCCTTAACGAGTAGCTAAAATATTTGGAGCAGAAAAATATGTTTGTGTTGTCAAAAAGTTCACCGCCACATTAAATTTATTTGTCAGTGATTTAATTAACCTCATCTATATGGCGCTGAATTTGCAAAGCATAGATCGTTACCTCAGACACACAGTGCAGCTAAAGAAGTGCTGGAGTAGCGAGCCAATCCAACACACGCACGTTGCTGTGGTTAGGAGTCAGCCAATCCAATCGGGAAGACTTCGCCCAACCTCTTGTTCTTTGAACTGATGACGCCACTGATCCTATTAGAGACGTTGATACCGATGCCAATCAGTAAAGTAATAGAGCAACACCTCTACTGGTATCCACACATCCAGGAGTGGAACGCTAGCCAATAGTGTACTAGCACTCGGACGGTCGGCGAGGTGGTCAGGCTTAAGAGGTGGCGGCTAGGTTTTTCTCTCGGTGGCTAAAAACTTAGCACGCGAGGCGCATCAACATGCGTATCAGCAGAAGACATAAGCATAGCTTCCTTGCACGTTGCACCCTCATACATAGACGTCCTGGCTTGGGTCCTTCCAGGCCCAACCAGGACTCTACTCAGATCTCCATCCGATCTATTCAGATCTCTATCCAAACCATTTGGATCTCTATCTAAACCGAGTCCTGTTCGAATCCTATTCAAATCTACTGTTCCAACTCATTAAGTGTGCGACCCTATAGATTCACGTATAGCATGGATAACATATGGAAACTCCTTTCCAAAACTCCTCTGAGCCCGGCCTTAGCTCCGCCACCTCGCCCTGCCCTTTTCCACCATGGATACGAGCTCGGCCTGCGCCTGCAACCGCCCCACCGCTATCACTACCACCAGTCGACTCTGAATCCACCGCGCCGCCATATCTGCACCGAACTCCTTTGTTGCCCTCTATAAATGTGACCCCCGAGAGCGCCTCCACCGCCTCTGCCACCTTACCAAAACCCGTGACGCCTCTCCGCCACTCTCCGCGTGCACCCGCTATTAGCATTATACCGTAGATGCAACATGGAGATATTATACGTGGCATACTATATTTATAAAATAAAGTCACTATTCCTTAAAATATATTGTTATTATAAATCAACAAGTATGTGACTTGTTCATGAGACTCATAATGTGACTATTTCTAAATGATCCCTGATCGAATATAGGTTATATATGTAATAGATATGACTGAGATTAGCATGTGTATTGATTGATGATCATGTCTCATGGATCATGGGTATGGAGATACTAACTCAATAACATGGACATGTGTTAGAGAACATATGTTGGATAGATCCACTATGAGGCACTGTTGAGATTTCATGTGTCATCAGTTGGTCCCAACATACGTAGAAGCTTACTTTGAATCTACCAAACACTACTCCGTAACTGGTTAGTTATAAAAATAGTCTTCAGGTATACTATGAAACACGTAGTGGGATGTGAGTGATCAAGATGGAATTTGCCCCTCCTTATGGGAGAGATATCTCTGGGCCCCTCAATGTAATGAATTATGGAAGTGCATGGCCATACCAAGGTGATTAAAGACGTAATCACACGTTATAATCTAATACGGAGATCGAGAGAGGATCGAGCTATTGATAGGATGGCACAAATCTCACCTTGTACTCGATCAATATCGTGAGGCAAAGGGACATGTACATATGGAACATTATAAGGTTCAGCCGATATGATCTTTACATATACTTGGGTTAATATGCTTTGCTAGAGGCCGCTATTAATGGAGTATAGAAAGGAGTTTCTATATGTTAACCAAGCTATGCGTGAACCTATAGGGTCACACACTTAATGGGTTAGAACATTGGATTCGAATTGGATTCAAATTAGGCTCATATAGATAGAGATCCAAATGGTTTGGATGGAGATCTGAACAGATCGGATAGGGATCCGAGTAGAGTCCTAGTTTGGCCCAGGAGGGCCCAAGCTAGGACGTCGATATATATGAGGGTGCAGGGCGCAGGGAAGCAATGCTTCTGCTAATTCACATGTTGATACGTTTCTCGTGCTAAATTGTTAGCCACCAAGAACAAACCCTGGCCGCCACCTCTCAAGCCTGACCACCTCGCCGACCACCCGGGTGCTAGTATACCACCGGCCAGCGTTCCCACCCCAGATGTGTGGATACCAGTAGAGGCGTTACTATTCTGCTTTGCATCGGCATCAGCATCACTGATTGGATCGGTGGCATCATCAGCTACTTCTCGAGGACCGTCATTGGCTTGAAGGAGGAGTCCTCGAGAGAAATCCTCATGAGTTTCCTTGGATGATAGATCGACTGCTTCTCGAGGACTTTCATTATATCCCCAAGGACGCTGATTGGCTCCCGACCACATCGGCATGCTCAAGTTAGATCGGCTCACTACTCTAACTCTCCTTCTACAGCACTGCATGCTCGAGGTAATGATCTATGGTCCCAGTCTTAGCAAGTTATCCTAGTGTGCACGGTAGAAATTTTTTATTCTCCAACAGTGGTATCAGAGCCATCTTGCATAGATTGTGATCTAGATCGGTGCATATAGTTGATATGCAGTTGTAGTATATTGGATCTATTATAGTCTAGGTCGATCTGTTCATGTGATGAATCAATCGGCAGCACGGGTTGATGAAATCAATCGACCTAAGGGGTAGTTGTAGATCGGATCATAACACTTGAATTGGGATAATTTATTGCATTGGATGCAAATACATATCCTGATCTGAGTAAGTTACCGATCTGATCACCTCGAGCACCTCTAGTCTTCTCGACCACTATCGCTGACTCCTGAGCGCATCGCCCGACCACCTAGCCGACCCCATCGGCCAAAGGAAAAAAAAAGGTTCTCGAGAGGTTGTCTCGGATCAGGATAAATTGTTTGTCCCTATTTGTTTTTCCATAGAAACTTCATAGATCGGATCTGTGATTTTCGCTGATGTGTGCGTGCCTTATATAGCATCGCGCCTTGTATAGAGTCCTAGTTCACATCGTTAACTAGAATGTGATTCTACTTCTAACTTGTTTTTGTAGAGAATAGTGTGAATGGTATGGCCCTATATGATTTGTAAAAGATGTATGCGATGCATGTAACTCTTATGCATGGCTTGCATGCCATGATCTTCGGCTATATGATAGATGTCTCTACTGTATTTGTGACCTACGTGTCGACCTAGATGCTTGATTTGTAATCTTTATTTTCTATCTATATATAGTAGTAGTCTAGATTTGAGATTGCAGGATTTCAAGCATGGTGGCCTGAAGAAGTGATGTGGAGGATGGAGATCGTCTACAAAACTAATGGAGATGGAGATCACCATTTGTTTGGGCTATACTACCTCACAGTTGAATATATTTATCTGTGATGTTTGCTATCTTACTTCATGCAATGTCATTTGCGATGTGTTGCCATGGTAAGATAGAATCCCTCAAGAAAAATTAAGTGTTCATGCCTTTCCAATTGCTGCACCTAACATGGTGGTGATCATTTTTTGGTGGGTCTGCCAAAGCAATGTGCCGGCAATTATCATTGCTAGTTAGGATAGATGTCGGATATCTATACGCGGAAGCTTTTGGTTTGCTTAATAAGGTTATCAAAACAGTTTTGGACCTTAGGGCATAAGGTTGGGCTAGAGCATGGTGATGCTAACCCAACAAACAGGAGTCACATGGAGATATGATTAGGAAGGTGTTGCTTACCCCATGTCATTAATTTCTAGCAGTGATACCAAAGCTCACTAGGGATTAGTGAAATGAGGATCTTGCCCTTCTATGTAACCTAGAGGGAGGTTTTTGGTTTCCAAAAACATAGTGGGAGAATCTTTTGTTAAATAGTTTAATGAAAGATTAAAATAAAAATAGGTGCTAAACTTTGCATATCTTATGTTGTAGATCATGTCAGCCTTTACCACATCTAGTTCTTTTAATTTGCGATCTATCCTTGATAAAGAAAAGCTAAATGGAACAAACTTTATGGATTGGTATAGAAATTTTTGAATTGTTCTAAAGCAAGAGCGAAAAGAGTATGTTCTTGAAAGTCCCTACCCTGATGACTTGCCTAACAATGCTACTGTGGCTACACGGCATACTTATGAGAACACACTAACGATTGCCTTGATGTGAGCTATCTCATGTTTGCCACAATGTCCTCTAAGCTTCAAAAGTAATATGAGAACATAGACACTTACAATATTATTGTGGGTTTGCGTGGTATGTTTGAGAACCAAGCGAGGGTCGAGACGTTCAACACCTCAAAATTCTTGTTTGCGTGCAGGCTTGCTGAAGGGAATCTTATCAGTCCTCATGTTATCAAGATGATTGGCTATATTGAGTGTCTGAAAAAGCTAGGCTTTCCCGTTAGCCAAGAGTTGGCTACTGATCTGATTCTTCAATCCCTGCCATCAAGTTTTGAACCATTCATACTGAATTATCATATGAATAGCATGATTAAACCTTGATGGAACTGCATGCGATGCTGAAAACCACCGAGGAAAGCATTAAGAAAAACTACAATCATGTGATAATGTTGTAGAAGAGCAAGAAACAGCCCCGTGTCAAGAAATATGCGATCAAGAGGAAGTTAACTCCCGATGAGATCACGAGCAATTCTAAGACCAAAAAGGACAAGAAAGGGGTGGCTCAAGATACAGTATGCTTTTGCTGTAAAGAGCTAGGTCATTGGAAGAGGAATTGCAATAAGTACTTGGATGATCTCAAGAAGAAGGGAAGTATGACTTCAGCTTCAGGTATAAATCTTATAGAAATTAATCTTGCTACTTTATCTATTGATTCTAGGGTATTTAATACTGGATCAGTGGCTCACATCTGCAAGTCATTGCAGGGTCTGAGAAAAAGTAGAAGTTTGATGAGAGGTGAAGTGGATCTTCACGTGGGCAATGGCGCAAGAGTTGCCGTGGTTACTGTCGGCGCCATGTCATTGTCTCTACCTTTAGAATTAGTTTTGGAATTAAATAATTGTTATTGTGTTCCATCTCTATCTAAAAACGTTATTTCTGCTTCATGCTTGCAAGCAGAAGGTTATGACTTTAGATCAATGAACAATGGTTGTTTACTTTATCTTGGAGATATGTTCTATTGTCATATTCCATTGGTGAATAGATTATATGTTTTAAACCTTAAAGAATCTCATGTCCATAATATTAATACGAAAAGGCAACGTCCTAATGATTTGAATCCCACATTTATTTGGCATTGTTGCTGTCAAGGGAATGACCCCAGAGTACCTCCGGATTGCCTTTAAGGCAGTCAGACAGAACATGGTGTTAGGAAACAAGACATTAAAGATGACCTTAGAGGAGATCGGACCAGTGTTCAACAGCGAAGCGGTCAGCATCATGAAAAGAGCCCCGAGTATAGAACTCAAAGGAGTATCCTGACTACAAGGACTCAGAAGGCAAAGGCAACGGCTGCTTCACACAATCATGACAATAACTCAAAGAACGTAACTGCCAATCTTGAATACAAATTAAGATAGCAAATAATACTATGATTACTAGCCCACGATCCCTGATGATTTAACCGTTGTAAAGGGATCAGACTTAATTAGGCAGTTAAAGCCTAAGCTGTAACCTCCCTGACCCCTAGGATATATAAGGGGATTGGGGGTACCTCTCATAGGAGGGAGAGAGAGGCCTTACACTCATGCACGCGTGAGCATTCTTGTAACCAAGTTCCTCGACACATACTCCTCCACACAGGACTAGGGTTATTATCCTCCGAGAGGCCCGAACCTGTCTAAACTCTCTTTGTCTCATTGTTCTTGAGATAACCATAGAATCATAAACACAGAAAACCCCATATACCGAAATAAACTACCAATGTGGGTAACCCCACCAGAGGACTGCCGTCTTACACAACGATAGTTGGCGCGCCAGGTAGGGGGTGATTCTATGAATTCTTTATTCGGATTCCATGGCTGTTGTTTGCAAAGTCAGCACCAAGGTCCCTGTTGGCTCTGTCATCACTTTTGAGAGACTCACCTTCGTTGGTGACTCCATGCGCCAACTTGTTTTGTCTAAGTCTGCTTCCAGCAAGCCAAAGACACCATGGACGCCCACTGTGCGCCCAACCACTTCCCCCGCTCGGAGCGTAGCTCGCCCCTATAATAGGGTGATCCTGGTGCTTGAGCAACCAGCTCCACCGAACACTCGCTGACCAGTCTGCGCCGACTCCCCCGTGGACTACGTTATCTTCTCCACCTCGAGTGGGTGTACGGTCTAACGACATTAATTCACCGAGGTCGTCTCGGCGTGATCCAAGAAGAAGAGCATGCCGATCAAGTCATAGACTTCGCCGTTCTACTCCATCATTACGATGACGGCCACCGTCTCCGATGACAAACCCACCAATAATGCTACCGAGTCCAGTACCCATCGGCGGGAACGCCGATGACGGAATACCGTCCGTTCCATTCACCAGGGGAAGTCTCCAGTAGCTAAAGGCTCTCGCTAGGATAATCAAGAAGCTTTCACGGTGGACTTTGAGGGTCATGCCATGTATCACACACCGATGGTGAACCTGGTCACCATTGAAAGGACACTTTCCACCCTCCCTGAGACGCCTGAGCTCCAGAGAGCTTAGGCGATGACGCAGGCTGCCGCCACCTAAATTGCTGATTTGGCTCCACCCGGCCGTTCGCACTCCACCGGCCGCAACACCGCCCGACCGACCGGTCCTTCGCGATGCTCCTGGCCAAGTGAGCGTTATGTGAGCTCTTACTCGGATGATGCTAGGGAGGTCATTAATCAAGTGTGTGATGCACGCAACTTCATTTCTCGCCGTCGTGGAGACCACAAGCACGACAAAATCCATCGTCGGGATCAGTACGATCGGAGTCATGGCACTCCAGGAGCCGACCGGTGAGACGATGTTGATATTCACCACAATAGGTTCCTGGCCTTCACTGAGCGACTCCGCCAGGTGGTCTGGCCAAAGGGATTCTGTCCCACAGGCATCGAGCCCTACGATGGCAAGACTGACCCCTCGCAATGGTTACGGCTGTATTACACAGCCGTCTGAGCAGCCAATGGGGATCAACACATCATGGCGAATTATCTCTCCGTGTTGCTCTCGTCGACCGCCATCAATTGGTTAGCAAGGCTCCTAGAAAACTCTATTGACTCCTAGGATCAGCTGTGCGATATGTTTATCGCCAATTATCAGGGGACATGGCAAAGGCCGGTCTCTCGGTACGACCTACGCCAAATATGCCAAAGGAGTGATGAGTCCCTCCGAGACTATATTCACCGATTCTCTGAGCGCAGAAACACCGTCACTAGCATCTCCAACAGCAACGTCATTTCAATTTTTCAAGAGGGATTGCATAAGCCTTCAGAGCTTTTCCACTACCTGGTGATGAACAAACCAGCGACGCCAGGTGAAATGATCACTATTGCCGAACAATATGCCAACGCCGAAGAGGCCGAACACGAGCAAATGCACCTGACTATGCAGGAGTCTCGCAAAGAGAAGAAGCGCTTGGACGAGGATCACCGATCGCCCCATCGCGCCGACCACGACAAACCCGAGTCCTCCCATCCAAAATCTCAGAAGAGAAAGTCTGAGCATGTCATGGTTCTGGAGGAAAAACCAAAGCAAAGAGGAAGAGGGTACTCAGTGATGCAGGAGATGCTTGACAAGTCCTACATATTTCATCCGAACAGTAGCCACACCACGCGCCGCTGTTACCAGCTGCAAGATCAAATGCTCCAAGAAGCACAGAATAATCCTCGGCTAGATCGGCGACACTGGGATAATAAAAACAAATCTCGCTGAGAAGATAAAGACACCGGCTGCCCGGTCAGAAACAATTTTCAAGAGCCCGATCGGACGATCTCCATGATCTTCGGTGGGGCGATCACCGTATAGTCCAAAAGCCAACAAAAACTTCTCACCCACCGAGTCAATACCATCAGTGGGAAAGAGCCCAAGTGCCTCCGATGGTCTGAGGTCCTAATTACCTTCAGTCGGGATGATCAGTGGACAGACGTCCCCAAACCAGGCTGATTTCCACTGGTTGTGTACCCGGTGATCCTAAAAGTGCGCCTGAAAAGGGTGCTCATCGATAGAGGTAGTGGCCTCGATGTGCTATTCAAAGGGACACCTGTAGTGCTGGGCATCGACATTAAAACACTAGAGAATATGGACACGCCATTCTATGGGATTGTCTCAGGAAAGGCCTCTGTCCTACTCGGCACACTCAGCCTTCCAGTGATATTCGGCACTCGGGACAACTACCACACCAAACACGTTAAGTTCTACATCGCTGACTTTGAGACCGCCTACCACGCCGTGCTTGGTCAGCCCTCCCTCACCAAAATCATGGCCATCCCTCATTACACATACCAGGTCCTTAAAATTCTATGACCTAGGGGAGCTTTTTCGATCAAGGGGGACGTTGCCACTTACCACGCCTGTGAGCGTGACAGTCTCGCCTTGGGGGAGGTGACATATATATCTGTTCGGATGGAGGAGACCATCCAAGCGGCCAATACTACGCCAACTACCGACAACAAGATTTCGACTGCTACGCCATCTACATCGGGTATTTCGCCCTCGCCTACCGAGTACAAAGCCATTCGGTTATCGGATGCCAACCCCGTCAAGACCGCGCTGATCAAGACAGCGCTGGATCCTAAATAGAAAAGCGCGCTCATCAGCTTTCTCCGCGTCAACATCGACATTTTTGCCTGGCAGCCCTCCGACATGCCGGGCATACCAAGAGGGCTGATCGAGCATGAACTCCACATGTACCCGACCGCTAAGCCAGTCAGGCAGAAGATGCGCCGATTCGTCCAAGAACAAAAAGAGGCCATCAAAGAAGAAGTCACCCGACTACTAGCCGCTGGGTTCATAGAAGAATAGGAAATGGAGGATGTGCATTGACTACACCGATCTCAACAAGCGATGCCCAAAAGATCCTTTCCCTCTACCTCGCATTGATCAAGTAGTCGACTCTACTACCGACAGTTCTCTCCTTTGTTTCTTCGATTGCTATTCGAGATATCATCAAATCAGCTTGAAAGAGGAAGATCAAGAGAAGACATCATTCATTACTCTATTTGGCGGTTATTGCTATACGTCCATGCTCATCGGACTCAAGAATGCCAGGGCTATGTATCATCGTGCCATACGACGCTACCTCACCAACCAGATTAGCCACAATGTGGAGGCATATGTAGACGATGTTGTCATTAAATCCAAACACACGGAAGATTTAATCCCAGATATCTAGGAGACTGTCGACAACCTCTAGAAATTTAGATAGAGGTTTAACCCAAAAAAATGTGTATTCAGGGTGCCGACCAAGAAGCTACTTAATTTTGTTGTCAGCAGCCGAGGGATCGAGGCCAATCCTGAGAAGATATCGGCAATCATGAATATGGCTAAGCCGACCAGCGTCAAGACTATTCAACGTCAATGCCAAATAGGCTGCATGACCGCACTCGGGTGCTTCATCTCCTGACTAGGTGAACGGGTGATGCCATTCTTTAAACTGCTCAAGAAGGAGGATAGCTTCACTTGGACACCGGAGGCAGATCAAGGTTTTTTGGACCTTAAAAAAATTCTCACCACGTCACCTGTTTTAGTTACATCGACCCTCGGTGAAGCTTTACTCCTCTACATCTTCACCACGACCCATGTGGTCAGCACCACCATTGTCACCAAGCGCCCAGAGGAAGGCCACGTCTATCTAGTGCAATGCTTGGTGTATTTCATATCGGAGGCACTCGGACCATCAAAGGTCCGATACCCTCAGATTCAGAAGCTCCTCTACGCCGCAAAAATCACCGCACGGAAGCTCAAGCACTACTTCCAAGCTCACTAGGTGGATGTTATCACAGAATACCCACTCGGTGAAATCCTCCATAATCAAGATGCCACTGGTCAGATCGTTAAATGGGTCATTGAATTAGGTGAATATACCCTTGACTTCAAGCCCCGAATAGCCATTAAATCTCAAACTCTCACCGACTTCATCGCCGAATGGACAGAGATCCAACTTCCACCAATAGCCGAGACCCTAGAGAATTGTGTCATCTATTTTGATGGATCCCTTAGCATTGAAGGAGTCGGAGCAGGAGTTCTCCTGATCTCCCCTCAAGGCAAACGTCTGAAATACATCCTCTAGCTCCAATTTAGGGCATCAAATAATGCAGCCGAGTACGAAGCACTCATCAACGGCCTACATATTGCCATATCTCTAGGAGTTAAGCGCCTAATGGTTTATGGAGATTCTAAATTGATCATCAGCCAAGTATATAAAGACTGGTCTTGTACTAGTGAGAAAATGGATGCATATTGTAAATAAGTCCGAAAGCTAGAAGGAAAATTCTATGGCCTTGAGTTTCACCACATCCCTAGAGATGAGAACTCAGCTGCCAACCTCCTCGCCAAACTGGGATGCTCCCGAGCTACAGTGCCGAATGGTGTGTTTGTCCAAGAGCTTCAAAAACCATCAATGTAGGTTGAAAAAGTGTAATTCTCAGACGACAAGAAGACACCTTCAATCCCGGTTATCACCAATGATGAAGAAGATAGGCGCTAACCCCTCATCGATTTTATACTCACCGCAAAAACTCCCGAAGACAAGGACTCAGCCATTCGTCTTGCCCGAAGGAGTAAACATTATGTCGTCATCGGGTCGAAACTATATAAATGAGCTGCTTCGACTCAGGTGCTCCTCAAATGCGTCAACCGACTGGAAGGATCAAACATATTGAAGGAAGTACACTCAGGAATATGTGGCAATCATGCTGGTGCCCGGACTCTCATAGGCAAGGTGTTCCGGTCGGGCTTTTATTGGCCGATCGCCAATGAAGACGCCAAACTACTCATCAAAAGATGTCAAGGATGCCAATTTTTCGCCAAGCAAAATCATCTCCCTGCACAAGCACTCTAAACAATTTCACCTTCGTGGCCATTTGCATGCTGGGGGCTCAACATGGTCTGCCCATTTCAGAAGGCACCACAAGGGTATGACCGCCTATTCGTCACTGTCGACAAGTTCACCAAGTGGATTAAAGTTATGCTCTTAAAGACCTGCACCATAAAAAAAGCCACAGAATTCATCCAAGGAATAATATATCGGTATGGTGTCCCCAATCAGATTATCACAGATCTAGGAACACAATTCACTGCAAATAACTTCTGAGAATTCTGTGATGATCGGTGCATTGACGTTAAATATGCATCAGTGGAACATCCACGAGCGAACGGTCAATGCGAACGAGCTAATGGCATGATTCTCCAAGGCTTGAAAGCTAGAGTTTTTTGACCCTCTTGATAAGTATAGAGGACGGTGGATGAAAGAACTACCAGCTATCTTATGGGGACTTCACACTCAACCAAGCCGAGCTACTGGTCAGACTCCCTTCTTCCTGGTATACGAGTCGGAGGCCATTCTACTGGTAGACATGCTCCACGAATCCTTGAGAATTCAACACTATGAAGAGGGGGCCACAGAACAAACAAGAAAAGAGGACATTGATAGTCTGGAGGAAGCTCGATTGGTTGCAATAATCCAATCCGACCGGTACCAGCAAGTACTTCACCGATATCATGATCGTAATGTACGCGGTCGGTCATTCCAAGTTAGGGATCTGGTCCTTCGCCGAGTATATTCTGCGGTCGGTGCTCACAAGCTCTCTACTCCGTGGGAAGGTCCATTTATCATCATGGAGGTCACTTGACCTGGGTCTTATCGATTGACTAGAGAAGATGGTCAACGCGTCCCTAGTTTATGGAACATCGAGCATCTACGCTGGTTTTACACATGATGTTATAAGCTACGTACTTTTTATCTTGGGTTAGTAATAATTCTACTTTTCCAAAGTTTCTCCAACACTTTTATCCCGCCTAGCCCCGAGTGCTTGCCCCTTTCTCTCACTTTACCCCAGAGTCTATGACCCGCTCTAGCTCTGGCGATCGGTTGTGCGATGCTCCGACCGGTCACCCCGAGTTGGTATTCGTTCCACTTTGTGGGGAGGTATACTTGATACGTCTGTTGCACGCTCGGGGGCTCACCAAACTCGCCTAACAAAATTTTCTACCATGCTTGTTGCTCGATTGCCTCTATGTTTTTTCCGAAGCCTTATGAAGCCCGTGGGTCAATATGCGCATACATAGCTAAGTTTCCCTACGTTGCAAACTAAGGCTATACCAAGTACTCAGGAATCTACGCATTCAGGCGATCGGACACAGCACGTAGATAATACTCCAAAATGACATTGCGATTAAAATAAAATTGTCATATTTACACCAAAGTTTTCTTCATAACATACTACTCGGCCGCCTCCTCTGAGAATACTTGCAAGTCTTGGATAAGCACATCGGCTATCTCTTTCACCTCAGCATAGTACTTCTCCATGTCAGCTTCTTCAACGGTCGACGGCCACCCCTCACGAATGTGCTCAAGCCGAGTATAAGGGTACAGTGCTCAGACAATCCCGAGTGTGTGCGCCGCTGCCATGTGCAGCCACCCTCGGACATGGTTCTGAAGCTGTCTGGGCGCCCTGCGGAGTCGCTCCAGGAACTCGTTCTTCGATAGGTCGGCGCAAGTGGGCTCATTGTCCACCATCTGCAACAACGCCTCGGCACCGGCACGACAATTGTCAAAGTCCGCTTGAACACTGCTGAAGCGAGCCTCCAGATCATTGAACTGGGCTTTCACACACTGATGCAGTTCTGCAGCACTGTTAAAATGTCAAAAGATGTATTCAGACCTTCAACCAAAAGCACATACCAGTCGGGCGTACTTTTATACTCACCGACCGCCTCGGTGTGTTTCTTCTCAGCCGCGGCAAGTTTCTTCATCTCTTTAACTTCAACAAGTGTCTCACCTTGTTTTTTCTTTGCCTCCGTGGCCTCGCTAAATGCCACCTTCACCACCTCCTGCGACTGCTCTATGAGCCCGATCGCCGTCTCCACTTGCACCCTAAGAGAATGGCGGTCTACCGATCGATGAAAGTTAAGAATACTTCATAAACATGAGGGTAAGGATCAAAAGGTAAAAGATCATTACCGAATTCTTGGACGTCTAGCACAACATGGAATTCGACGGCTTCCTTCTTTGCTGTTTTTCGCCCAGCCTCAGCCTCGGCCAACTGGGTTTCCAACTGCCGGACCCGGGCATCACTCGTCCCCTGGCCCACCATGCCTGATCAGCATAAATTGTCCATGTGGTCGACAAGATGTCCTAACACACGCTGAGATAATACTCCGTCAGTTGCAATTAATCAACAAGTACAAGTATAACAAGGCAGAAGGACTCACGTCTACCACCATCCCCAGTCGAATCATGAGCTATCGGCACTCCTCGTCCCACAAGATGTCGTCTGGGCTAGGAGGTGATGCACCTCCTGACCCCCCTGACATCACTGCTGATTGGGGGACTGCCACTACGTCACCCTCCGCAAGCCCAGCTGTCAGTTGAGCTTCCGCGGGAAGAGTAACCCCCATCGTACGAGCATCCGGCGCAGCAGTCGGCCCCGACGAGGTTGCTTCAGGGGTTGGGGCGACCGTCACCATCCCTGCATCAGTGTCCATAGGTGTGGCTGTCGACACCAACAACCCCATGGTGGAAATCAGCCCCACCTCCGCCGCTCCCATGCCGACAACTCCCGAATCCGCCACCGTCCCATATGAGAATGGTCTGACGGTCAGAACGACCCCAGCGTCTCCATGCCAACACCTCTCGAAGCGATCACTGGCCCCGCCTAGCCCGTAACAGAGGTCAGCACAATTGCCAATGCCAGGATCACCCCCGCAGTAGAGGCTTCCTCTACCTTGGGCTCCACAGTCGATGGCCTAATAAATGCAAAAGTCAACACACAAAATTCTATATTATCATATATGCTTTCAAGAACGAAGGAATTACCTGCTCGATTTCTAGAAGGCCGCCTTCTTCATCGGTCGGGACTTGCTCGACGGCTCCCCCGGTGAAAGCGACGGACGAGGAGGAGACAGAGAAGAGGAGGACGTCACTACCACCAATGTGGCATCGATGGGGCCTCCCTCTGACGTCTCTGATTCAGCCCCGGCCTCATCCAGAAATGACGATGGCACCTTCGGCTTGCCCTTCGATGCCACCAACGACCGCGTCCTCTTCGCCACCGGAGCAGTGGGAGCTTTTTCCTTCCTCTTCTTACCAATCGGGCCATCGACCCGATTGATATTCTTAACGTCGACCGCTCGCAGCTGCTCTGGCAACGGTGCAAGGGAGCAGAACGTGCCTTGCCCCTACAATGTGTTACCACACCCGACACCCGGTAGGTGATCATGTAAAGTCAAAAAGGAAAACAATTACAAAATATAAAAAAGGCCAAGTGAGACGATTTACCCCTAGTCGGGGATTGGTGAGGCAATAAGACTTCAGGGAGTCTTCGATGCTGATCATGGTCTTCGCCATGAAGAAATCCTGAACCCACGCCTCGGCCTCCTCTGCAGACAATGCCTCTAGAGATTCACGGGAGGGGTCGGCCTGACCAGCGTACTCGTACCCTGGCCACGCCCAACTCTTGCAAGGCTGGATGCGGCGGAGCACAAAGTTCAGGGCCATGATGACCCCCATCAACCCTCGCTTCTGAAGGTCAATGATCTCCTGGACCAGCTTGTTAACCTGGTCTTGGTTGTCCAAACTACACTGATTCGACCAGGTCAGCGCTGTAGCCAGGAAACGGTCAAGCTTCAGAGAAAGGGCTAGCTTGTGGTTCCCGACATAGAACCACTGGCCATGCCAGCCCTTGTTCGAGGTCACGAGGGGGACAGAGATGTACTCGGTGGCCTTCCCATCGTGGAGTTAAAGTCCGGCCCCCCAACTACCTTCTGGGAATATGGCTTGAGGTAGAAGAAATGGCAGAAGAGGTTGAAGTGGGGCTCGATGCCAAGATAGGCTTCGCAGAGATTGATGAAGATGGAAATGTGGAGAATGGAGTTAGGGTTGAGATTGATGGGGGAGATGTCATAATGGTGGAGGAGACCGCAAAAGAAAGGGTGCACCGGCAGCCCGAACCCTCGATGAAGGAACGACTCAAACACCACCAACTCTTTGGTGTTTGGAGTCGGGAATGGCTCGCCGACTGTCGGACGCCAAAGCGACAGCGCCTGGGTTGGGAGAACGCCAGCCTTCTCCAGGAGCTTCAAACGACGGTCGGTGCAGACGGACTTGTGGAACTCTATAGAGCGATCGATGGTGGCCTTGGAGGACGCCATTGGAAGACACAACGGAGGAGCAACGGGTCTAAAAGTGAACAAGCGGCGCGCCTTGCGGAAGCACACCACGCACTAGCAATGGTGGCTGGGACGGCGAGGAGCCAGCACAAAGGATTTGGGTGCAAAAAGGAAGAAGACAGAGGCAAAAATTTGAAAACAAGTAGAAGGCTTGCATCGGAAGGAAGACGAAGAAGGCTATTTATAACCCGTGAAGAAATAACGACTCAATTCCTAGGGCGCATTGTAACTACCTCAAAACGTGCTCCTAGTAGAAATCCACGTCACCATTGGAACTGCTTCATCTCCCACGAAGGCTCCAATCAACCGTTAAAAACAAATCGGATGGCCGAAGAGGGAAGATGAATGGACGCCCCTCACTTCAACGGATGCCTGACCGCCCGACCGCCTGGGTGTTCGGACACCCCTTACTCCAATTGATGCCCAAGGGCTCGGATTCCCCTCGCTCCTATGACTCCTGATCGCCTGAATGCCTAGGCATTTAGACGCCCCTTACTTCGACCGATGCCCGGGGACTCGGATGCTCCTCACTCCAACAGACGCCTGATCGCCTGAACACCCGGAAGCTTAAACGCCTCATGCTCCAGTTATGCCTAATCGCCTAAACCCCAAAGGCTTAAGTGCCTCCTACACCAGTGATGCTCGATCGCTTGAATGCCTGAAGGCTTAAATGCCTCGCGCTCCAGCTATGCCTAATCGCTTGAACTGCTGAAGGCTTAAGTGCCACCTGCTCCAGTGACGCCCGATTGCCTGAAACGCCCAGAAGTCAAAGTACTCCACGCGTCAACAACACAACAATGACTCATCTCATCAAATCACACAAGACATCAGACCCTAAAGCCTGCTCTTCTAGCAGACTGTAGGCTCGAGGGCTACACCTGACAGGTGCACCTACCAGGTAAATGAAAGGAATTTATTAAGAAGTTCATCTTTGTGCTCCTCATGGCTTCCTGACTCTACCCGGATAGTTGTCGCCTCTCTGCCGTGAAGAGCTCGGGGGCTCCTGCAAGGGGAATGACCCCAGGGTACCTCCCGAGTGCCTTTAAGGCAGTCAAACAAAACAAGGGGTCAGGAGACAAGACATTAAAGATGACCTTGGAGGAGGTCAGACCAGCGTTCAACAGCGAAGCGGTCAGCAGCATGAAAAGAGCCTCGAGTACAGTACTCAAAGGAGTATCACGACTACAAGGACTCGGAAGGCAAAGGCAATGACCACTTCACACAATCAATGACAATAACTCAAAGAACGTAACTACCAATGTTGAATACAAATTAAGATAGCGAATAATGCTATGATTACTAGCCCACGATCCCTGGTGATTTAACCATTGTAAAGGGACTTAATTAGGCAGTTAAAGCCTAAACTGTAACCCCCTGACCCCTGGGATATATAAGGGGATTGGGGGTACCTCTCACAGGAGGGAGAGAGAGGTCTTACACTCATGCACGCACGAGCACTCTTGTAACCAAGTTCCTCGACGCATACTCCTCCACACAGGACTAGAGTTATTATCATCTGGGAGGCCCGAACTTATCTAAGCTCTCTTTGTCTCATAGTTCTTGAGGTAACCATAGAATAGCGAACACAGAAAACCCCATATACTGAACTAAACTACCTCTATGGGTAACCCCACCAGAGGACTGCCATCTTACACAATGACCTGATTATGAAATATGGCAGATGGATGTCAAAAC
Source organism: Zizania latifolia (assembly GCA_000418225.1). Classification (NCBI taxonomy): domain Eukaryota; kingdom Viridiplantae; phylum Streptophyta; class Magnoliopsida; order Poales; family Poaceae; genus Zizania; species Zizania latifolia. The sequence goes on along the minus strand of KE371418.1, from coordinate 79,244 downwards.
AGCTTTCCTTAACGGAAATCTAAGTGAGGATGTGTACATGACACAACTGACTGGTTTTGTCGATCCACAATTAGCTGGAAAGCTACGCAAACTACAGAAATCTATTTATGGATTGAAGCACACATCTCGGAGTTAGAACATTCATTTTGATGATGTAATCAAAGGGTTTGGTTTCATCAAAAATAAAGAAGAGCCTTGTGTTTATAAGAAGGCTAGTGGGAGAGTGCCTGTATTTCTAATCATATATGTAGATGACATATTACTGATCAAAAATGATATACCTATGCTAGAGTCTATTAATGTCAACACCCTCGGATAGAATTCTCAAATACCTAGAGCATATAGCATACTAATCCCATGATCTTGTCATCACATCCATACAACATACACATATATAAATAGATAACACGGTTCTTAACTAAATGGTACATAGATCATACATCAGAGATAGGGCTGACTGGCCAAATAAAAGAGTTCAATCGCAGCAGAAAGAGTAGCAAAAGTATAAAAGTTTCTCTGTATGCCCTTCTACCAAGACCACACTGTTAACATTATGCCCTAGAGGCAACATGGAGATCTTGTATGTGGCATACTATGTTAAACAAATAAGGTTATTGTTCCTTGAAATAAATTGTCATTATGGATCAACAAATGCGTGATTTGTTCATGAGACTCATAATGCGACTATTTCTAAATTATTCCCGATCAGATATAGGTCATATATGGAACATATATGACTGAGATCGGCTTGTGTATTGATTGATGATCATGTCTCATGGGTCATGGGTATGGATATACCAATTCAATAATATGGACGTATGTTGGATAGACCCACTATGAGGCACTGTTGAGATTCCGCGTATCATCAGTTGGTCTCAGTAGTGTTTATGTAAAGTCCTTATATCTGAGATTATCATGGTTCCTAACATGCGTAGTAGCTGACTTTGGGACTACTAAACACTATTCCGTAATTGGGTAGTTATAAAACTAGTCATCGGGTCTGCTATGAAACATGTAGTGGGATGTGAGTGATCAAGATGGAATTTGCCCCTCCTTGATGGGAGAGATATCTCTGGGCCCCTCAATGTAATGGATTATGGAAGTGCATGACCATGCCGACGTGATTAAAGAGTTAATCACCGGTTATAATCCAATACGGAGATCGAGAGAGGATTATACGTTTTGAATCCTAGAGAAACTCATATCTATAACATTAATACGAAAATGCAACGTCTTAATGATTTGAATCCCACATTTATCTGGCATTATCATTTAGGTCATATAAACGAGAGATGCATGGAGAAGCTCCATAGAGATGGTCTTGTTGACTCTTTTGATTTTGAATTATTTGAGACATGTGAATCTTGTTTACTTGGTAAAATGACAATGGCTCCTTTCATGGGTCAAAGTGAGAGGGCAAGTGACTTATTAGCAATCATACATACTGATGTGTGTGGACCAATGAGCTCAATAGCCAAAGGTATTTTTTAGTACTTCATAACTTTAACCGATGACTTTAGTAGATATGGATATATCTACCTAATGAGGCATAAGTCGGAGTCGTTTGAAAAGTTCAGAGAATTCTAGAATGAAGTACAGAATCATGTAGGAAAGACAATCAAATTTCTACGATTGGATCGTGGAAGAGAATATTGAGCCTTGAGTTTCGTAATCATCTAAAGGATTGCGGAATTGTTCTACAATTAACTCCACCCGGAACACCTCAGTGGAATGGGGTTTCCGAACGGAGAAATCATACCTTATTGGATATGGTCCGATCAATGATGAGCCAAAATGATCTTCCATTATCCTTTTGGGATATGCTCTTGAAATAGCCATTTTCACACTAAATAGGGTTCCATTAAAGTCAGTTGAAAAGACTCCATATGAGATATGTACAGGACATCATCTTAATTTGTCTTTCTTAAAATTTGGGATTGTGAAGCCTATGTAAAGCGTTTACAGTCCGATAGGCTTACTCCCAAATCTGACAAATACTTCTTTATCGGGTATCCTCGGGAAACCAAAGGATATTGTTTCTATAGCAAGGAACTCGGCAAAGTGTTTGTCACCCGACATGGTGTATTCTTGGAGAAAAAGTTTCTCTCAAGAAGGGTTAGTGGGAGCTCGGTGCATCTCGAAGAATTTTGAGAGACACCTAAAAATATTTCGACTCCCACACAACCACAACTAGATAATCAAGGTGTTGAAGAACCTGTTGCACCACGTAGGTCAAAGAGGGCACGGCATGCACATGAGAGGTTCATGTTTTTGACCACTCAGGAATGGAATATATTGTTGTTAAACAACGATGAGCCTAAGACCTATGAAGAAGCGATGGTGGGACCAGACTTTAAGAAATGGTTTGGAGCCATGAGATCCAAGCTTGAATCCATGTACACCAATCAAGTTTGGAACTTGGTTGATCCACCCGGTGGTATAAAAACCATTGAGTGTAAATGGGTTTTCAAGAAGAAGATAGACATAGATAGAAATGTTCACATCTATAAAGTACGATTGGTGGCTAAAGTGTTCAAACAAATTCAAGGTGTTGATTATAATAATACCTTCTCGCCCATCACAATGCTAAAGTCTATTCGGATCATTCTAGCGATTGCTACATATTTTGATTATGAAATATAGCAGATGGATATCAAAACAGCTTTCCTTAATGGAAATCTGAGTGAGGATGTGTACATGACACGACTGTCCAGTTTTGTCAATCTACAATCGGCTAGAAAGGTATGCAAACTACAAAAATCCATTTATGGATTGAAGCAGGTATCTCGGAGTTGGAATATTTGTTTTGATGATGTAATCAAAGGGGTTGGTTTCATCAAAAACAAAGAAAATCCTTGTGTTTATAAGAAGGCTTGCGGGAGCGCATTGGTATTTCTGATCTTATATGTGGGTGACATATTGTTGATCAAAAATAGTATACCTATGCTAGAATCTTTGTGTTGAAAGCTAGTTTTTCTATGAAGGACTTAGGAGAAGTAGCGTATATTCTAGGTATCAAGATCTATAGAGATAGATCAAGAAAGCTAATTGGATTATGCCACGATACATACATTGACAAGGTATTGAAGAGGTTCAATATGCAGGATTCCAAGAAAGGTTTCTTGGCGATGTCACATGGCATAAGTCTCAGCAAGACTTAGTGCTCGAGTATACCTGATGAGCGAGACAAGATGAATGTGATTCCATATACTTCGTCAATTAGATCTATTATGTATGCCATGTTATGTACATGTCCAGATGTCTCATATGCTTTGAGTGTTACGAGCAGATACCAATCTGATCTAGGTGAGTGTCACTGGATAGCCGTAAAGAGTATCTTGAAGTACTTGAGAAGGACTAAAGATATGTTCCTAGTTTATGGAGGTGAGGAATAGCTCGTTATAAGTGGTTACATCGATGCAAGCTTCCAAATTGACAAGGATGACTGCAGATCGCAATCTGAATTCATTTTCTATCTTAACGGTGGAGCGATGAGCTGGAAGAGTTCTAAGCAAGAGACGGTAGCTGACTCTACAACAGAAGCCAAGTATATAGCAGCTTCAGAAGCTGCAAAGGAGGCTGTTTGGATCAAGAAATTTGTTTCTGATCTTGGTGTTGTTCCTAGTGCCTCTAGTCCGATAAACTTCTATTGTGATAATAGTGGTGCTATCGCACAACCAAAGGAGCCTAGGTCACACTAGAAGTCCAAACACATACTTTGGCGATATCATCTGATCTGTGAGATAGTGGATAGGGAAGATGTAAAATATGCAAAGTGCAGACTGATCTAAATGTTGCAGATCATTTGACAAAACCACTCTCACAGCCCAAGCATAAGATGCACACTAGGTCTTTGGGTATTAGATATCTACATAGTTGACTCTAGTGCAAGTGTGAGATTGTTAGCATTATGCCCTAGAGGTAACATAGAGATATTGTATATAGCATACTATGTTTATGAAATAAGGTTATTGTTTCTTAAAATAGATTGTCATTATGGATCAACAAATGCGTGATTTGTTCATGAGACTCATAATGCGACTATTTTTATATTATAGCCGATCAGATATAGGTCATATATAGAATAGATATGACTAAGATCGGTATGTGTATTGATTGATGATCATATCTCATGGATCATGGATATGAAGATAACAACTCAATAACATGGACGTATGTTAGAGAACATATGCTGGATAGACCCACTATGAAGCACTGTTGAGATTCTGTGTGTTCTCAGTTGGTCTCAGTAGTATTTATGTAAAGTCCTTAGACCTGAGATCATCGTGGTTCCCAACATGCGTAGTGGCTTACTTTGGGACAACCAAACGCTATTCTATAACTAGATAGTTATAAAAGTAGTCATCGGGTCTGTCATGAAACATGTAGTGAGATGTGAGTGATCAAGATGGGATTTGCCCCTCCTTTATGGGAGAGATATCTCTTGGCCCCTCAATATAATGGATTATGGAAGTGCATGACCATGCCGAGGTGATTAAAGAGTTAATCACAAGTTATAATTCAATAATGAGATCGAGATAGGATAGAGCTATTGATAGGATGGCACAAATCTCACCTTGTGCTCGATCGATATCGTGAGGCAAAGAGACATCTACATATGGAATATTACAAGGTTCAGCCGATATAATCTTTACGTATACTTAGGTTAATATGCTTTACTAGAGGCCGCTACTAACGGAGTATAGAAATGAGTTTTCATATGTTAACCAAGCCATACGTGAACCTATAGGGTCACACACTTAATGGGTTGGAACATTGGATTCGAATAGGATTCAAATTTGGCTCAATATGGATAGAGATCCAAATGGTTTGGATAGAGATCCAAACAGATCGGATGGGGATCCAAGTGGAGTCCTGGTTAGGCCCAAGAGGGCCCAAGCCAAGATGTCTATATATATGAAGGTGCTGGGCATAAGGAAGTAGAGCTTTTTGCCTCGTATATTGATGTGATCTTCATGCTAAGTTGCTAGCCACCAAAGGCAAACCCTAGCTATCACCTCTCGAGAGCCTATCCATCTCACTGACAGCTTAGGTGCTAGTACACCATTGGCCAGCATTCCAACCCTAGATGTGTGGACACCAGTAGAGGCATTGCTATTCTGCTACGCATTGGCATTGGCGTCATTGATTGTATTAGTAGCGTCATCAGCTACTTCTCGGGGACCATCATCGGCTTGAGGGAGGAGCCCTCGAGAGAAATCCTCGGGAGTTCTCGAGGACAATCGATCGGCTTCCCAAGGACATCCATTGGCTTCTCGACCACATCGGCACGCTCGATTTGGGCAAAATATATAGGATACAACATGTTTATAGGAGGGATGAATAGTTGCTTGCCTTGCTTTGCTTAGCAATTTCCTCAATTTCCCCTTGATCTGGAACAAGTTCTTCGTTGACTATCGGTTCTTCGTCTAATAAATTTAAATGCGCGATTCAAATAACTCTAAATAACATCAAAAAAATATGCTAAAAATTGCATGATGTTCATACAGCAAGTAGTGTTAGATCCTAAATGAATTTAGGTGAAATTATTTCTATTTTTAGATTAAGCATGATAAAATTATTAAAGGTTAAAGTTTATATACATGTAGTATGATTATAATGGTTTATTTATTTAAACTGATATTATGGGTGAAAGTTTCACACTTTTTGAGGTTACTAGATTGTAGAGAACATTTGTACGAAACAAACAAAATTGGTTTCAACCCATTTGGAGTTAGGATTAATTTTCTATGAATTTTCTAAGTTTCATCCTTTTTAGTTCTAGATTAGTCCCTAGAATTTACAGATAGGTCATTCTTCTTCCTCCATCCCACATGAACATAGGAGGCATATAGGAGGTTGTTTCAATGGGAAATAGCAACTTAAAATGGCATATCTTGGTGGGCTAATCATGGGAATGGAGTTAGAGAACCGAGATAGATCTAATGGTGGTAGCGGTGTACCTCGGGGTGACCGGAGTTGGGCCAAAGACGATGAGGTGACTTGAAAGTTTTCGGTTCACCGTGGACAGCACAAACTATTCAAGGAATCACCAAATTAGTGCATGCATAAGATAGAGGAGGTCTCATACATGGTGTGAGTGTGGGCAATCGGGCTAAATCTCACCGGAGAGGGAGAAATCGACGGTGGAGGCTTAGCACTAGAGAAAAGGAAGAAGACCCCGATCTCCCTGCTCACTTCATCTTTGGCTGAGCTACTTGAGGGGTTTTGGTCCTGCTATCAAGACGAAGCTAATGGCACGATGGCTCGGCTAGCAGTGGGCCGAGGTGGTTGGAACATGAGCATGACGCCATGGACGCGCCCTGACAACGCTCTAGAACGTGCTAGAGCTCGTCGGCGTTCCCACTGCTGCAATAGAGGAATGGAGACGAGTCCAAAAGCAAAAATGAATGGCAAGCATTGGAGAGGAGGGAACACAAGCTAGATTGGCTAACCGATGATCATTGGTGAGTTGGCTTCACCGTCTTCCTCGTAGCCAGTGAGAGAAAAGTCAACGAATCGAGCAGCTCATGCTCTCTCTATTGCTCGGCTGGGCATTGTGAAGGAGAGAGAGGTTGGGCCCATGCTAGGACATCTATATATATGAAGGTGCTAGGCGCAGGGAACAAACTCTAGCCACCACCTCTCGAGCCCGACCACGTCGCTGACTGCCCAAGTGCTAGTACACCACCAGTCGGTATTCCCACCCCAGATGTATGGATACTAGTAGAGGCGTTGCTATTCTGCTTTGCATCGACATCGGCATCGCTGATTGAATCAGTGGTGTCATCGGCTACTTCTCGAGGACCATCATCTGCTAGAAGGAGGAGTTCTCGAGAGAAATCCTTAGGAGTTCCCAAGGACGATTGATCGGCTACTTCTCGAGGACTTTCGTTGGATCCCCGAGGACACTGATCGGCTTTCGACCACATTGGCATGCTCAGGTTGGATCGTCTCGCTACTCCAACTCTCCTTCCACTGCACTATGTGCCCGAGGTAATGATCTATGGTACCTCCCTTAGCAAGATATCCTAGTGTGTGCGGTAGAAAATTTTTGTTTTCAGCTAGCGTAGCCACCGCCTTCCCCAACACCCGCCCCTCCGCCGCCTCTGCTCACCTCCGTTCCCTGGTGCTTCGTTGCCTGCCGATTATCGTCGTTCCTCGGTGCTCCGCTGCCCATGGATTATCGCCATCTTCGCCATAAGCTCCGCCACCATCCGCTGGTCCCCGGCAACACCTCCATCTAGCTCGCCAGCCACTAGAGCGCCCTTGCCCTTGTCCACCCGAGCCGTCCACCGCCATTTCTTCGTCGTCGGCCGTTTCCCATCATCGCCGCTCACCGTCGACCTCACCAGTGAGTTCCCTTCATTCCGCTGGTGCTGACGCTGTCCTCACCACCAGCCGCCATGTCACCGATCGCCGGTGACCTTCGGGTCTCGAGCCGCCTCGCCAGTGGTGCTGGCGTAGCAGCCCACGTGGCTGCCACGTCCACGCCGCGTCAGCGCGCTCCACCCGTGTGGCTGCCATGTGTGCGCCACATGGTAGACCAAGCGCGCCGACACCCCCGTCTCTCTGCTGACGCAATAATCCCGAATTTCTTTTAGAAAAATAATTCTTTATTGCGTCATAATTCTGTTTTATTTTCTGAAAATCCAGAACATTGCTGAATTCTTTAATAATTCATAACTAATTCATTTATCTCTAAATTTATCCATTTAAATTGCATATTTTTTTCTAAAAATGAGCTCTACCCAATAAAAATACTTTCACATGCAGAATGATTGATCTTATATACTGTTTGTAATGTATTGCTTTGATGTATAGTTTCTGAAGTCCCTGAGGAGCCTGTTTTCATCGAGGAAGCTTCTGTTTTCATTCCTGTGCAGCAAGGAAAGTCATCTAAGTCTTTTGTTTGATCATGTTTGGATCCTTGTTTAAAGCTATTACTTCTTTCAAATATGTATTTATTCTAGAATGTCACCGGGAAGGGTATTAGCCTGCTTGTATTACATCCTATTGTTAATTTCCCATTCCTTGTTTACCTCAAGATTAGTAATTTGACCAGTGTGAATCTTTATTATAATTTAACTAGAATGCCTAGGATTGCTTAGCCGTGCTTAGAAATTAGTGTCACTCAATTATGATCATTAAATGCCACATGTACCTTAATGATGGTTTATATGATTAATTGCTTACCTATAACTGGTTCATGATTAATTCCACTAAAATTTGATTAATGTTGGTTGCGAGTACATGGTTTTGCTAGTCGTACTCATGACACTTAAGAACCGGTTCATGAGCTGCCTGTTGCAATGCTTTAACCGCACTTACCATAAGCCAGCATGGGTAATGGTATAACCTATACCCTAGGGATCCCAAGTAGAGCATCGAGACCACCGGTAGCCCTGTACTCTTTGAAGTCTCTAGATTAGAGCGCCAGGGGCATTCGTGATAGATTGTTTGGATGGATTGCCACCTAGGGTGTGAAACTTAGATGATCTAGGTGAAAGGGTTATATCACAGTCCTTTTTTGCGGTACTGTGGTGGTATCGAGGCGCATGGTGACATGTTGTAGGACTGTGTCTTGTGGGTAAAGTTATGCATCTCTGATCAGAGTAAAACTATTCGAATAGCCGTGCCCACGGTTAAGAGCGAGCTGCACAATATTTTTCATGATTAGTCCCACTGCTACTTAATTTAACCTAATGTTTACTTCTATTTAACCTGGTTAGCTCTGGTTTAGAGTGGTATGGTTGGTTTTGGGTCTGGTAACTCTGGGTAGAGTTATTCAGTGAATGGTAAATTCTGTTTAAGGTTTAAACGTAATTAGATTAACTTTTTTAAAACTCCATTCCTTTCTTTAATTGTTGTTTTTATGCAAATTAGCCATATTATGCCTCTCTTTGCTATCCATGTGCATTATTTATGTTCCACTTAGATGGCTTGTTGAGTATTCAAAATACTCACCCCTTGCATTCCCCCACCACCAGAAGAGGAGTTCGTCAGCGAGGATGAAGGTGGTGCCTTTTGAGCTAAGCCCAGTCAAGTCTGCCTGTCTAGTGGAGTCATCGCTACGTTATTTAGGAGTTGTTTATTTCTATTCATTAGTGTTTGAGGTTCAATGCCACCTATGTAATAAAGTACTCTATTTATTTCATCATGAATAATTATGCTTATGATTTCCAATAAATTATCTATTGTTTATCTGGGCTGATTCCTTAACGAGGGTATTTTTTACACATAAATCATTAGGAAATGGTTGGAATTTCTAGGTGTGACAGCCTGAAAGCTATGAGCCTGAGCGATTAAAGCATAAAAGCATGCCTCTAGGGGTGCCTCACCCCCTTATATAGTCAAGGGGCGAGCCGAACAAACCCAAGACTCTATCCCAAGTCAGTTCCTAGATATTCAGGATTACATATCGAACCTGGGTCCTATTTCCTAATTACAAGTATCCGAGTACAAATATATCTCTTCATACCAGATATAGAGCTCGGTTACCAGATAAGGATCTAATATTCCTTATCGGAATCGAACCCTCTCTTTATGGGCCATACCAGATTCCAATGCTGGGCTTGGCCTGCTGTCGGTTCGGGCTAGTAAGCCTATCATGGGGTACCCACGGGTCATATCCCTAACAATATGTTTTACTAGAGGCCACTATCAATGAAATACCAAAAAGGAGTTTCTGTACATAACCAAGTATACATGAACCTATAGGGTCAAACTAATGGGTTGGAACACCTAATTCGAATATGATTCGAATCTGGCTCAGTTTGCATAGAGATCTAAATGGTTTGCATAGAGATACAAGCCTGAGCTCGGATGTTTCTATATGAGGGTGGAGGGCTTAGGGTTGGCATATGATTATTCTGGTACTTACGTGCATGCTAACCTATTAGCCACCACGAGTAAACCCTAGCTACCACCTCTCACGAGCCTGATTGCTAGTAAATAAATCAGTCAGCATTTCACCCCTAGATGTGTGGATACTAATAGAGTCATTGCTTTACTACTTCACTGATCGGATCGGCCTTGATATCAGATTGACTTCATCATCAGCTCAAAGGATAGGAGGTCGGATGTGGACTTGGCGATCGAATCGACTACTTCCTAACCAGTCCGATCGGGTGGTTCCTGACCACATCGGTGTGCTTTCGTTGGGTCAGATCGCTTCTCCAACACTTCTGATGCTGCTCTGCGTGCCAAGTGGTAACGATCTATGGTCTTTCTTCTAGCATGATGTCCTGGTGTGCGTGATGGAAAAATTTTGTTTTATGCTATCATAGCCTCTGTGTTCCCCAATAGATGAAGATATACACTACTACAGAAAACCCTATTAGTGACGGATAATAACCTTTATTAGTCACAGGCAAGTCTCCCATCACTCTTATTGTGTCAGTGATGTAACATTATTAGTGACGGGTGGCAATATTCGTCCGTCTCTAAAGGGGGGCCTATCGGCTCACCTGTTATACGCTTTAGTGACAGGTCGTAATTTCACCCGTCACTAATATTATGGTCATTTTGAAAAAAATAATTGTTTTTAGGTTGTATCCTGAATCAAAACCAGGATTTGGCAGCCAACATACCCAGCATTCCAGAGCACATCATAGATAATTCATCACAGAACACAGACAATTCATCATAGAAAATTCATAACCAAATTAATATCACATATATTAACTTCTAACTCATTATCTTAAAGAACATGGCTAAAACAAAGTTCCATAAGAGCATTCCCTAACTTATAACTTCTAGCTAACTTCTATCTTCCACTAGGGCATTCCCTAAGAGCAATATCAAGAGCTTGAATAGTGTCCTATGGAGATTCTCTCTGTCTACCCACCATGAATTGCTTAAGACTGTACATGTCTAGTTTTGTAGCCTCGTTTATGGTCACCCTGTACTCCTCCCTGAAGAAAAAAGAATCAGTACAATATGCACAATGGTTATCAGTGCAAAAAAAAGATGGATAGGAAGACATCATATCCCAGGTTTACATCTCATACATGACAGTCTCAATTGCACCATTGTTGGTGTTGAAATAGAAGGCGCATACTGTGCCAACTTTTAACGCGTTATCTCGAAGAAATTGGCTAAAACTAGTATTTAGGTAGCACCGTCCATCTGTGGATTTATGCACCACAATTGGGACTGCCTCAGACCCTACTGCTGCCACTTGAATCTCGGTGGTCTGCTAGTGTAGGTGAGGTGTGATGTACTTCTCATAGTACTGTCTTAAAAAGTACTATAACAATAAAATTTAAGCAAAGCTAGTTAGACAAGGCCAAGTGCATAGAAGATCGAGTTAAGTACCGACATGTGCAAAAAGCTTACCACCGACTTTTTATTGATGATCGAGTTATTTATTGTGCAGACATATAACCGAGTCTTAGAGGATAAACCTGTCGAGATATCTTACAGGAGAGCCTTCCTTGCTAGAGTTACATCTGTTGGATTGCGAAAATAACAGATGTTCTTCAATTGGTCCAGTTGGTCGGTGTCGACCTCCCTGGCTATCCGCATCCCCTTCTTCTTCACAACATTGCTAGGACCCTCCCCTGACATTATAAAAACCAATTTAAGTACATAAACAAAATATACATGTCTAGTACCTGAACAGTTTGCTATAGATATCACTATCATTGTCCTCTATTTTTATGGCCATTGGGGCATTCTCATCACCAAAGTTAGTGTAAAATTTGGCAATAAGAGTCAATGGAGCCTATCCCATTGTTATTGTAACATAGTCCCCTTGTGTTAGGCTGACTCTTTTACTAAATTCAGGCCACTCTTTGTAGAGACATACCCTGCCTCCACAGCTCACAACCTCAACCTCTGTGGTGTACCCATCTCTTGTTAATATCTTAAGGGTATCACCAGCGTGAATGTTATTGATATCACCAAAGTTTTTTGATAGAAACTACAACAGTGACATAATATCGCATCAGTTTATTAGTTTTATTAGCACATAAACAGAATATGCAATATACAATATATAAACCTAGTGACACCCACCGTTAACTAGATGATTGATCTTTATAAAGCAACTGTTAGGAATATATGTTGGTACCATAGGGATCCACCTACTAGTGGAAGCACATTATCCAATAAGAGTGCTCTGTTGATTACTTGGGAGGCTTGTCATGTCCCTAATTCATGTTATATTTGATAATGATGAAAAAAGTACAATAATACTTGCGTAAACCCTAATAAACAAGCCCTTATACTAATAGCCTTCTTTTCATTGAGTTATTCACAAAGCAACATATATATATCACAAAGCAATAAACCCTCATACTAATAGCCTTCTCTTCATTAAGTTATTCACAAAGCAACATATATATTCACAAAAAAACATATTCACACAGCAACATATTCACTAAGCAATATATTAATAAAGCAATATATTCACAAAGCAACATATATATTCACAAAGCAACATATATATTTACAAAGCAACATATTCATAAAGCAACATATTCACAAAGCAACATATATATTCATAAAGTAACAAACCCTAGCCTCCACGGAGGAGTAGGAGTAGGAGGAGGAGGTTGAGGAGGACCTTAGGAGGAAGATGCACGAGATGAGGTGGTGGCGAGGAGGGTCGGCGACGAAAGAGGAGACCGACGGAGGAAGCCACGATGGGATGGAGATTGGCGGAGGAGACCGTGAGGGGACGGAGGCCGCGACGATGGAGGAGAATGATGACAAAACATGTGGAGCATGACGGCGGAGGAGAAGGCGTGGCCGCTAGAGTTTAGGGTTCTACGTGATATGAAAGCGTTCTATTGGTACCCGCCTATTTATAAACATCATCAGTAATGGGCGATAGTTTATGCCTGTCACTAATGATCTAGCCATTAGTGATGGGCGGCAACTACCGCTTGTCACTGGATCAGTAGTGATGGGCGGTAGTTGCCACCCGTCACACCCATTAGTGACGGGTGGTAATTCAACCCGTCACTAATGGGGGTGCCCCCTCTTTAGTGACGGATCAAATTATGACCCGTCACTAATAAGGCAACATCACTGACGCGTTCAAAATAGCCCGTCACTAAAAGTATATTAGTGACGCGCATCAATTATCCGTTAGTAAAGTTCCATCACTAAAGACTGTTTTTATAGTAGTGATAGATCAAACGTTGCTTGATAGTGAGCGGGATTTTACTAGCGAAAGACAACTTAAAAAGTTCAAGCATATGATAACTGACTTTAAAACAACAATTTACTTGAACTGTAAAGAGGATCACAATAAGTTACATATGGTGCTAACACTGATGCAAATGAAGGCTAGTAACGGTTCGTCCGACAAGGGCTTTAATGACTTGTTTATATTTTTGAAATAATTACTTCCAATAGGAAATGTTTTGCTCAAAAATATTACTAAGCCAAATAGATTGTTTGCCCATTAGGGCTTGTCATACAAAAAAACATGCATGTGCAAACAATTGCATTTATTTTGTGGTGAGGATGCATACTAAGAAACGTGTCACATTTGTAATGCATCGCAGTACAAGCGCAATGTTGACAATATCGAGAGCAATGATAATACAAATGTCAAGAGATAGAAGAAAATAACCCTGGTTAAGGTGGCTTTGTATTTTCCTATAATCCCTCATTTGAAGCAAATGTTTGCTAACAAAACGAATAGTGAGTTAATGTCATAGCACTCCTTTTAGTAACACAAGAAATACTCAGCAATTGATCATTGACTCTCTGCATCTTCAACTTTTCACCTTGGTTGATTAGTGGGCTGATTGATTCAAGTAGTGCGCGTGGTCGGCTGGCCGATGGTTGCTGGCGTAACTGTAGTCGGTCAGCAGTTATGGGACAAGTGAAGCCGGTGGCGGGTGGAAGCAATAAGTGTGGAGCTGAGTGGATCTGAACTAAAAGCTGCTTAAATACTTATAACTAGTGACGGTTATTGCTAAAAACCCGTCACTAACAATCGCTCTAGGGTTGCGGGCTCTTTAGTGACCGACATGGGTAAAATAACAGCCATTACTAAAGAGCATACCCATTAGAGAGATAGGTCATACTGTGACCCGTCACTAATATGGGTGCCCATCTTAATTTAGTAACGGGTCATAATGTGGCTCATCACTAATGCTAGGACCCTTTAGTGATGGGTCACACTATGACCATAGGGGTACACTCTTCAGTGACGGGCCATATTACGACCTGTCACTAATAATATAGTTTTATTAACGGGTGTAAAACAGTCCGTTACTAAAAGTTTATTAGTGATGCGTATCTTTTGTCCGTCAGTAAAGTTTAGTCACTAAATACTGTTTGTGTGGAAGTGATAGTATATATAATTATTTATTTATATTTGTGTACATATATTTCATACTGAAGAGATATATAGCAGCACACATATATATTACATAGAAAGTGTCTTTTTAGGTTTTACCTAGCTAGCTATTACCTAGCTATCATGTATTTCAAGGTACTACTATTCATAAATTGAAGGTACTTAGATTAATTTTCAAATTACTTTTCCAATGATAGTAAAAACATCTCAATTATATATGACTGGCTACTGCTAGCACTGCAGGAAGCAGCTCGCAGGCTGGTTTCAAAGCAACTGTTCTTAGATCGATACTATAATGGTTTCGTCTGTCGTCGTCTTCATGGCCGGTACGGTGGTCCTAGATTGAGCTTAATTGTTACATATATATTGATATGTCGATCCAACAGCTGTGGATGGACTAGGGTTGGCACGGTCATAAAAGCGCAGCCATAATTTTTTGGAGCCTGACAAACAATGTAAATAGGATTGTAAATATCAATCAGACACTACAGCCTTGTTTAGAGGTCACCAACCGCGGTCCATTCTATATGGGATAGAATTTTAGTCTAAAATCTTGACTCATCTATGTGAAATTAGCATAATTGCTGTATGACAAACAGACCCTATAAATATAAAGCAGACCCGGCAGCTGCTTGGGGTCGGCAGGCCCTGGATCCACCATTAACAGCCATGCATATATGTATTTATCATTAACTAGCACGATAGTACATGTATTTGTGCGGATAAAATTATTTTAAAAAATAGTAGCAAATGATATTAGCTTTGTTTATCATCTTGCTTTTTTCCTTAACCTTCAAAAGGCATATAATTATTCAATTTACAATGCAATTATATGGGTATTTATATTTTATTTCGCTAAAATCGTGCTTTAATAGTATATCATACCAAACTAGGGATGAAAACGGATCGGATATTCATAGATATTAGTGATATCTTATTTGTTTTTACTTTTTTTCTCGGATTTGGATTTGGAAGCCGATACGAAAACAGATAATATCGGATACGAATACAGATCGAATATAAATCGGAACGAATATAGTTACGGATATTTATCGGAAGAAGAAACCCGTCTATGCATGCGATAATTGTGGAAACTTTTTCTCTACTTTACAAATACAACATGGAGATTGAGAATACAAATGTTCTTTTATTAATTGCAGTTTTACATAGATATATAAATTCTAAAATCTTTCAAAAGATCTGCTTCTGTTTTGAAATCCAGGATGAATGTTGGATTTTCATCCTTAAAAATCCCCCAATTTCATAGAAATTTTAGAAATTAAAACCTTTTCTCTATCCTTTTCTTTTCTTCTCTATTTTTTTATTCTTTTCTTCTTTCTTTCTAACTTTCCCTTTCTTCCTTCTTTCCCCATTCCTTCTTGCTTCCACTTCCTCATCGTATGGGTGTGGGGCGGCAGTGGGCAGCGCGGTGCTGCAGTGTGGGGCGTCTGCGGGCATCATGGCACTGTAGCATGGGACGGCAGCGAGCAGCACGACGTGGCACGGCAACACGGTGGGATGCCAGCAGGGGTGGCTGGAATCTGCCTTGGAGGCTAGAGCCGCCGAGAGGAAAAGGAGGGGTAGACTTTGGATTTTGAAAGGGGACGACTAGGGATTGGAAGCAGGCGCAAGGCAACCGGAGTACGCATCTAAATGCACAATCGAATGGGTACAAATAACTAGGCCTAATGGATTTTTTATTCTAGATAATCCGAATAAGATTTATTTAGATTGTCCGAATCCGTATCCGTCGGATACCAGTGATGTCATATTCATTTCTGTCTCCAAAAAAATCCATACTTGTATTCTTATCCGAAATATCCGTATCCAAAAACAAAAATATGTATCCGTATATGTTTTTAATTGCTCCGGTCAAAAACTACTGGATCTATTTTCACCCATATATCAAAAACGTAAATGGTACCAGTGTCGATATCTGTTAGGCAAGCCATCTTACACTGAGTGTGTGGATCTCATTCGAACTAGTGCATTGGTCAAACTGAAAGGCATCACTAACCACTCATATAACCTAAATTTAGTTTTAAATGTAGTCTTCCATTCATCACCTAAGTTCATTCTAATTTGGTCGTATCCACTATGCAAGTCTATTTTAGTGAACATAATAGAGCCACTTAATTTGTTAAGCATATCATCTAACCTAGGGATAGGTTGATGATATCTAATAGTTATATTGTTAATGGCTCTACAATCAATACACATGCGCCATGATCCATTTTCTTAGGTACCAAAAAATATAAACAACACAAGGACTAAGACTTTCACGTACATACCCTTTATCAATCAAGTCTTGCACTTGACATAGAATTTCCTTCGTCTCTTCAGGATTGGTCCTTACGGCGCACGGTTTGGCAAATCATCTCCTGGAATCAAATCGATTTGATGCTCAATTTCTCTCGTAGGTGGCAGTCCTAGTGGTATTTCACACTACAATAGAAACTGCCTGCAGTGGCGGGTAATAACCTTTATTAGTGACAGACATGTCTCTCGTCACTCTTATCACATTAGTAAAGCTTAGTTATTAGTGATGGATATACTATAGAGGCTCTTTAGTGATGGGCCAGGATATCAACCTGTCATTATAGGGTACCCGTTAGTGACAGGTGTCTGTATCCACCTGTCACTAAAGGGTACCCCATATTGACGGGTTAACATCTTGGCCCGTCACTAAAGGATATACAGGCTGGCCTGAATGGTGACATGTACAAACCCTTTAGTGATGGGAAAACATGTACACCCGTCACTATAAGGTAGCTTTAGTGACGGGTATTTGTTTAGGCCCACCACTAATATTATGACCATATTGCAAAAAAATAATTCTTTAGACTGCATCCTGAATCAAAGCCAGGATTTGGCAGCCATCATTTTACATTTCAAACACATCACAGAATGAGATAATATCATAGAAACTTCATCACATAATATCAGAATACAATTTATATTGCAAAAACATCATAGACATTAGATATCACATAATATCAAGTTAGGTGTTCACCAACTGTTACGATTCATTTACTTTGCAACCAACAAAAATTAATTTATGTCTCTACAATGGAATTCTCCCTTCGGAGAGATGACTTCTGCCGTTAAGAATGTCCCTATCCGTGCATGGATGCTATCCAAGTCAGTCTCTTGGAGGAAATCTTTGGGTTTGTTGAATTCCTGCGAAATAAGTTTTTTACATTAGTCGATGTTTACATAAGTTAAAAATAAATGCAACACAACAATCATCATATGGTATGCAACATAAAATCCGTAATGGTTGCCAAGAGGTTGAGTGTAGCACTGTTGCGAAAATACATGATTAGTGAGGACGACACATTTAATTGGATAAGACAAACATTTAGAGACTTACCGGCACTATGGTTTTATGCACTAACTGTCGGCGTTCTATTGCGTTAGATGGACCGGTACCGGTACCGAAAGCACTGTAATGAGGTACAACAAAAATAAGTTCAGTAACAAAAATGAATAGATCATATAGACCAACTAGAAAATAGCCATCGCCGGTCATCAAATGCCGATTCTTGTACATTACGACAATGGATCTCTTGTTCTTGTTGCAGCGAGCCAGATAGTATGCATGTAGATCAATTAGAGACTATCCCACCCTTCTTAGCTGATCTTGTGCAATTAGAGGCTTGCCATAACAGAACTTTGGTTTAGGCTGCAACCAGGCTGACTCTACATTGCTCTTCGTAGCTTTCTTTGCCTTTTCGAGACAATATTCTTGGACTTGGCTTTGATGACTACAGGCTTTTCAGGACCTGGCACAACAATAGCCATTTTCTATTTCTCAACGATAGAAGGTTGAGCAGGAGGCTGAGCAGGAGATTGAGCAGGAGGCACCTGAGCCTGGCTACCAGATGTGTCGGGCTCGACAATAATTTTGCCTAGGCTCCATTGTATCCTTTGCAGACATGCCTGGCCTAGTTTACTTATTTCATCGTTTGGAGGAATATGTAGTACAATGTCTTCTTTACTAGAGTGCACATAATCAAAAAACACGACTGCATATCCCTTACTAATCGAAACCAAGTGTAGCACATGTACATCTGGGAGGACTTGTCTCCTAGCCACCTCGATCTAATACCCCCAGGCCTTATGACAAGCGAGAACGGGGTGGGTCCTGTGAGTTCATCTATTGTATCTAGCACAACCTCATGGGTTGACAGGGTCGGGTCTAGTTGCTCGACCTGTCCTGAAGCTTGGTTGCTCCTCTTTGCACATGCAGGGCTTGCAATAATCACACCCATAAATTCCAACCATTTCCTGATGATTTATTATGTAGCAAGAACCCTCGTCTAGGAATCAGCTGATGTATACAATAGACAATTTATTAGAAATCAAAAACATAACGTGTTCACGATGACATAAAAGAGTACTTTATTACAGAGGCGAATTGGAACCTCAAAACATTAATAATAACTAAATAAACGACTTCTAATTTAACGCAACGATGACTTCACTCCACAGGCAACTTGACTGGGCTAGCTCAAAAGGCTCCACCTTCATCTTCACTGGCAAACTCCTCTTCTAGTTGGGGAATGCAAAGGTGAGTATTTTTAATACTCAACAAGACACCCAAGGACAAAGTAGAAGAATGCATTGATAACAAAGGAATGCATAATATGGTTCTTTTGCATAAAAACAGCATTTAAAGGAAAGGTAGAGGTTGAAAAGTTATTTTAATCCGTTGATCATCCTAAAGCAGTATTAACCATGTTGGGGAACACGGAGGCTACGCTAGCTAAAAACAAAATTTTCTACCACACACGCCAGAAAATCTTGTTAGAGAGAGATCATAGATCATTACCACTTTGCATGCAACGTAGTGGAAGAGGTGTTGGAAAAGCTAGCAAAACCAACACATGCGTGTCGATGTGGTTGGGAAGCCGATCAACGTGGTCGAGAGTCAGTCGTTCCAATCAGGAAGACAGTCCGACCTCCTGTTCTTCAAGCCGATGATGACACCGATCCGATCAAAGGTGCCAATGCTGATGAGCGATACAATGAAGCAGCGCCTCAACTAGTATCCACACATCTAGTGGGTGGAACACTGGACGATGGTGTACTAGTACTCGGGCGGTCAGCATGGTGGTCAGGCTCGAGAGAGGCGACGGCTAGGGTTTCGTGGTGGCTAACAGATTAGCACGCACCAAAAGCACTCGAAGTTTGGGGTTCTACAAACCGATCTACGGCGAAACTGCAAAGGCAGAATAATCTAAGCAAAACCCAAGTCCTAACAATGACGGCGGTCATCTATTTATAAGGTTTACAAGACGTGAGATACCATTTATAATGTGGGCCGTAACCT
>KE371418.1:44657-58861 GCA_000418225.1 Zizania latifolia | reverse complement strand
GAAGCAAGACGATACCCACCACGTTCTTTGTTATTGATGGAAAAGGATCCTATAGCCTACTGCTGGGACGCGAATTAGCAAAGTTTTAATAACAGAATTAGCAAAGTTGAATAAAAGCCCGAGTCACTTGTCAAGTCGCTGGCCGAGACTCGTCCCTAGGGTCTAGTCTAAGCGAGCGAGAGTAGGATACAAAGGATCTGTAGGACGCATGCACTTTGAATAAGTATTGGAGAACTCAGCAACGTATAAAACTTTTGGTGTTACCTTGCTCTTTTTAGATTTTTCTTTTTATGATCTTTCGTTGTTTATCTCTTTTTTTTTCTTTTTTTTGATCTTTCTTTTCACTCCTAAAACACACGGGAGTATGAAATATTTTTTTAGAAACAACACTTGTTATCACTTGAATTTCAGCGCTCTGTTTTCTTATCTGTTCGGCTCACAAAGATCTCCTCAAATAGGTTTGCGGCTAGAAACAAGGAGGCTAGTGGTGCAGGGCGATTGATACAAGGCGGTTTGCGACCTAACTAACAGGCTTGCGATGCGGGAAAATTATCACAAGGCGGTTGCAATCCGAAACCGAGATGAACTCGATCTCTCAAGGAAGGCTCTCGCGACAAAACAAAAACTCGAACTAGACTCAAGAACGTGACTCTAAACCAGCAACCTGACTTGAAGTCGGACTCAAACTCAACAAAGCAAAACTGAAATCAAACTTGCGAAAAGGCTCAAAAGGTTTGGGACAGCGGAAAACTAATCTAAAATAGAACACGAAATTTTTGTGTGGCTTTTTCTGGACTCTGGGTAATGAAAATAAACAAAGATAGATTGATGTACCTAACGGGCAACCTTCGCTCTGATACCACCTGATGTGCACCGGGGTGCGGTTTGTGGCCCGATCTTCCGATAGGTTCGATTGAGGCGACGAGTGGACGTTGACGTTTTAAGGCTTCCGGTCAGCGATCGGAACCTTGCAATCGCTACACCCTCTCGTCTAGTCGTTATCAACCACGCTCTCACGTAGTCGACCTTGCCATGAAGGTTTTGATCCTACAAATCAATCGAAGAACTTTGCAAGAACAAGGTAAACGCAATCCGGATTGCTGATATTAATCTGAAGAACTCGAAGTTTGGTGTTCTACAAACCGATCTATGGCGAAACTGCAAAGGCAGAATAATCTAAGCAAAACCCAAGTTCTAACAATGACGGCGGTCATCTATTTATAAGGTTTACAAGACGTGAGATACCATTTATAATGTGGGCCGTAACCTAGTAGGACTCAAAAATAAACCCTAACCCTACGACTGACTCGAATAACCTAATGTGACTCTGACTCAACTCAGTCTGGAATCCAGCTCCCGACTGAACTCTGGGATTTCCAATCGGTGGCGTCTTAGTCGGTGATCGGCCGATAGGGATCGGTGGTCGATCAAAAGCCGTGAGCCGATGGTGGTCGGTAGTCGGCCGATAGAGATCGGTGGTCCAAGTAGTGTCCGATGGCCGGCGTCCGATGGCTGATGGTGTGGTCGGTATTCGGCCGATAGAGATCGGTGGTCCGAGTGGTGTCCGATGGCCGATGGCCGATGGCCAGTGTCCGATGGCCGATGGTCTTCTCCCATGTTCCTAAGTAAAATACAATCATAACCGGAACTTAGTAGTATTCCATTCATAGGAGAACTCGCTTGAGTAACGAGGAACGAATTCACCTGACAATTAAGTTGACGAACTCGAGCACGAGTCATCGGTCCTTGGTAATCAAGTGTGGATGTATCTTTAGCGGTGATGTCCTCATCACCTTCTGGCTCTAGCAGATAAACTAGTGCTTATTCAATGAAAATGGGCTCTTCCGGAACATCGAGGACTACATGGAATAAAAAACCAGTAAAGAACAGTACAATATATCAATCATGACATGCGTGAAAGTGTTTTTAATGGGTAGAGCTCATTTTATAGAAAATTATGCAATTTGAACGGTCAAATTCGGAGTTAAAATGAATTAGTTATGAATTTTTAAATGTTTCAGCATTATTATGGAATTTTAGAAATTAAAAAAATTTTATGACGCAATAATGAATTATTTTCCTAAAGGAAAATCAGAATTATTACATCATCATAGTGGATCAGGCTTGACAGACCGAGTTTGCCACGTGGCGTGCACGTGGCACCCACACGGGTGGAGCGCGCTGACGGGGCACCGACATGACGGCCACGGGGAGGGGCCAAGCCAGCACTGCCAACGAGCGGCTTGAGACCCAATGGTCACCGATGAACGGTGGCATGGCAGCCAGCGGGAGGACAGCGGCGGCACTAGGACAATGCGGGGAACTCACCAGAGGGTCGACGGTGAGCGGTGACGATGGGAAACGACCGGCGACGAGGAATGGCGATGAGGGGCTTGGGTGCACGGTGGCGAGGAGGCTCCGATGGCAGGCAGGGTCGACAGAGGGGCGGCCAGGGGCCGGCGACAGATAGCGGAGGTGACATTAGGGTCGGTGGCAACTGATGGGTGGTGGAGCAATGATAAAGGGTGACTGGAGGTGGGCAGAGACAATGGAGGTGAGGGCGCATGCGGGGACAACTCACGGTGGCGCTAGGGCTCCGGTGATTGGGATGGTGGTAGAGAGGGGAGCTCGGGGGTCGGGTTTTATAGAGGAAAAGGGGAGAGTCCGGCGTGGATACGGTGGCACGGTGAACATGGAGTCGGCCGGTGGTGGGGATAACATCGAGGCAGTTCGGGTCATGTGCCGGGCTCCAATCCATGGGAGAAAGGGTCGAGGCGACATGGCGAAGGCGATGCTGGTCTCAGATTGGGCTTAAGTGGCTCAGGGTGGCGGATTGCTCGGTGGCGGCACGGAGCTTGGGCGTAGGGTCAGCGGGAGGTTAGGGATGATAGGTGGGGCCCACCTATCAACGGCTGCGTGCGTGGACAGGCCTGTGGTAGCTGCTGGGCCAGCAGGGCATGGCTAGGATGCGGCGTGCACGCGGGAGAGGAGAGGGAGAAGCGGGCTTGACCGGCTCATTGGCCAAGGCTAGAAATAATAGTTTTTATTATTTTCTTTTTTCTTTTTTTTCTTTTCTTTAGAAAAAGCCTTTCAAAAAATAGAAAAATTGGTTTTTAATCCAGAAAAATTCCAAAAAATTCTAATCCGTTTTTGAGACTTTAACAAAAATTTCTTTAGCAATATTTTATTTAGAAGAAAATTTTCTTTTCCCTTGTTTTAAAATTCTATTTTCATTCTTTTTATGTATATATAAAATCTCAACCTCATCTTCTCGCTCTCAAGTGGCGTCATCCTCCGAACGATTACCCCAACCTTACAAAACCTTGTGACTTTTCATTCTTCTTTCACTGACTTCCAAAATATGAACTGGCTTCTCCACACACATCAAATCTTCGCGAAGCTCGATCTGTTCTGAATTGGCAGCTTCTGATGGAACTTGCAAACATTTCTTCAACTGAGATACATGAAACATATTGTGGATATCTGCCATGGAAGGTGGTAGCTCCAACTAATAGGCAACTTCTCCTCCACAACTGATTATATGATATAGTCCCACAAAACGTGGTGCCAGCTTTCCTTTGGTCTAAAAACGATGAATTCCTCGAAATGGGGTGAATCTTAGATACATAAAATCTCCTTCTTCAAAGCTTAGATCCCTTCGATGATTATCGGCATCGGCATAACTCTTCTGCCTGGACTGAGCTACTCTTAATTGATCTTGGATAACTCTTTTGCCTGGACTGAGCTACTCTTCCCTTAAGATATCGGTAACAAATACTTGACTTTCTCCAACTTGATCCCAAAACAAAGGCGTACGACATTTCCTTCTATACAATGCTTCTTTGAAGACTAGTCTGAAAACTATTATTGTAGGAAAATTCTGCATAAGGCAAACTCTTATCCCATGATCCACCAAAATCTAGTGCACAAGCTCTAAACATATACTATAGAATCTGATTCACTCTTTTAGTTTGTTTGTCAGTTTGAGGGTGATAGGCTGTACTGAAATTCAGGTGAGTACCTAACTCTTCTTGTAGCTTTTGTCAAAACTTGGTTGTAAACATACTTTCTCTTTCTGATACAATCTTTTTGGGAACTCCGTGCAAACAAACGATACGAGACATATACAGCTCAGCCAACTTGCTGCTGTTGTAGGTAGTCTTAACTGGCAGAAAATGAGCAACTTTGGTTAACCGGTCTATAATGACCCAAATAGAGTCATATCCTTACGTTGTTCTTGGTAATCCGGTTATAAAATACATTTCAACTTCTTTCCATTTCTATTCGGGCACCTTCAAAGGTTGAAGCAATCCTGTAGGTCTCTGATGTTCTGCCTGCACTCTCTGGCACAAATCACATATTTCTACATACTCCACCATCTCTCTACGCATACTTAGCAACCAGAACTTCTCTTGGAGGTCTTGATATATCTTGGTACTACTGGGATGAATAGAGTACTGAGTTTCAAGGGCTTCACGTAGTATGATATCTTTCAAGTCATTCTCATCGAGCACACAAATACGGTTCCCAAACCATATGGTACCTATTGGGGATATGACCTCCGGTACCCTGCGATGGGCTTATCAGCCCGGACCGAGAGCAGGGCAAGCCTAGCATTGGTGTTCGATATGGCCAATGAAGAGGGGTTCAATTTCGATAAAGAATATCAGATCCTTATCTGGTAACCAGCTATATATTCGGTATAAAGAGATATACTTGTATCAGGATCCTTGTAATTAGGAAATAGGACCCACGTTCAGTATGTAATCTCGAATATCTAGGAACCGACTCGAGATAGAGTCCTAAGTTTGATGGGCTCGCCTCTTGGCTATATAAAGGAGGTGAGGTATCCCCGCAGAGGCATGCTTTTATGCTTTCATCGCATAGGCTCATAGCTTTCAAGATCATTGCATTGTAAAGCTTAGGCACCATTGTAATCCACCAAAACACTGCATGTAGGCACCATTGTAATCCACCAAAACACTGCATGTAGGGTTATTATCCTTTGGGAGGTCCGAACCAGTATAAATCTTGGCTCTTCTTCTTTAGAGTCGAACATAGGACTCGAAAGTACCATGCTTCCCTATCATCCATTCACCACCTCGGGTACACCTGTG
This sequence comes from Zizania latifolia, assembly GCA_000418225.1. Lineage (NCBI taxonomy): Eukaryota > Viridiplantae > Streptophyta > Magnoliopsida > Poales > Poaceae > Zizania > Zizania latifolia. Next base: position 53,744 of record KE371418.1, on the reverse strand, counting down.
GGTGGACTGATCGTCTATCCCCCGATAGTTGGCGCGCCAATTAGAGGATCACGGTTTCTCTCACCAGAGTCCCATGACATCTTTTCGGAAATTCTCCGTTCCGACCGGCTCCACTTTTGTCTTCAGGAGCCTGACATGTTCCTAGTCCAATGACTGGTATACTTCATCTCCAAGGTACTTGGGTTATCAAAGACAAGGTATCGGTAGGTGCAAAAGCTTCTCAACACCATCCTGCTTACTGCGCGAAAACTCAAACACTATTTTCAAGCACACAAGATCATGGTAGTCATGGAGTTTCCTCTTGGGACATACTTCATAGCCGTGATGCCACAGGCTGCATCATGAAGTGGGCAGTTGAACTTAGCAAGTACACAATGGAGTTCTGATCCCACACCGCCATCAAATCTCAAGCTCTCGCTGTCTTCGTAGCAGAATAGACTGAGATCCAGTTGCATAGAGTCAGGAGATCAATGAGTATTGAACAATGTACTTCAGCAAGTCACTTAACATTGTCGGAGTTGGTGTCGGAGTACTCCTTATATCTCCAAAGGGTGAAAGGCTGAAGTACGTGCTGCAATTATTGTTCAGGGCTTCCAATAACGTAGCCAAGTATGAGGCCATGCTTCATGGACTTTGGATTGTAGTCTCCATCGGAGTCAAATGTCTCATGGTCTATGAGACTCTAAGTTGGCCATCAGCTAGGTCAATAAGGATTGGTCTTGTACCAGTGACAAGATAGACACTTACTGCAGTGAAGTTCAAAAACTCAAAAACAAAATTTTCGGGCTAGAATTTCATCATGTCCCAAGGGACGACAACATCACCGTCGATGCCTTAGCACGATTGGGATCTTCCCAAGCTACAGTACCGGCCGAGGTGTTCATCTAGGAACTTGTCAAGCCATCCGTAAAACCGAAGACCTCGATAACTCGGATGATCCAAGTAAAGAAGTAATCACGATGGTCGAAGACGAAGAAGACTGGCGTATGCCCTTAACAGATTACATCATAAAAGGCACAATCCTAGAAGACAAGGTTAACGCTAAGTGCCTAACCCAACACAGTAAGCAATACATCATGGTCAGGTCCGACCTCTACAAATGGGTAGCGTCGACAAGAGTACTCCAGAAGCTTATATTACAAGGTGAAGGACTCCAAATTCTCAATGAGATCCACTCAGGGATGTGCAAGAACCATGCGAGGGCCCATACTCTTTTTGGCAAAGCCTTCCAGCTAGATTTTTACTAGTGAACCACCAATAACGACGCCAAGGAGCTGGTCAAGAGATGCACAGGATGCCAGTTCTTCGCAAAACAAAATTATCTACCAGCACAGGCATTGCAAACAATCCCGCCAGCCTGGCCCTTTGCATGCTGGGGCCTTAACATGGTCGGGCTATTTTAGAAGGCTCCTCAAGGGATCGACCAACTATTGGTTGCAATTGATAAAGTCACCAAGTGGATCGAGGTGATGCCTCTGAAGAATTGCACTGCCAAAAAAGCCACCAAGTTCATTGAAGGCATCACATGTCGATTCGGTGTCCCACACCTAATCATCACCAACCTCAGTACTTAGTTTACAACAAATGACTTCTGGAAGTTCTACGAAGAATGATCAATAGAGGTCAAGTATACATCTATCGCACATCCCAGGGCAAATGGACAGTGCGAGCGTGCAAACGGGATGATTCTTCAAGGATTAAAAGCTCGGATCTTTGACTCACTTCAAAAATAAACCGGGAGATGGCTACAAGAACTGTCAACCGTACTTTAGGGGCTCTGGATAGAACCCAATAGAGGGATAGGGCAGACCCCTTTCTTCTTAGTATATGGGTCTGAGGCAATACTCCTGGTGGACAAGCTCCACAAATCACCCTGGATCTAGCACTACGAAGAAGGGATGGCCAAGCAAACTAGAGCCAAAGATATCGACTCCATTGAGGAAGCCCGGCTTGCCACCGTGGTACAACCCGACCGGTACCAACAAGCCCTATGCCGATACCACAACCACAATGTGTAAAGTAGAAGCTTCAAGGCTGATGACCTGGTCCTCCGATGGGTACAGTCCTTCGTCAGCATGCACAAACTCTCTACTCCTTAGGAAGGTCCTTTCATCATCTTGGAGGTAACGTGACCAGGAGCCTACAGGCTAATACTTGAAGATAGACAAGCTATCCCGAACTCCTAGATCATCGAGCACCTCCACCATTTCTACACTTAATATAGCTGTGTATTTCTTTTTTATATCAATAAAGTAGACTTATCTCCAATAACATCGTCCTCGACTTCATCACCGGGCATCTCCCTAAGGACAGTTCACGCATTACACTGACTATCACCGACCTCACCAACTACTCCCCCCTAGTCGGCACCTATCGTTAACTCTGGGTTGCCTGGCATGCAACTAGGCCCAGAAGGGGTAAGCTTTTTAGCTGTACACCTATAGTCAAGCATTATATTATTGCTGACCTCACCGACTACTGCCCCCCTAGTCGGGCACCTGTCATTAACTCTTGGTTGCCCAGCATGCAACTAGTTAAGCTTTTTAGCTGTACACCAGCAGTCGAGCATTATATAATCGCTAACCTCACCGACTACTTCCCTCAGTCAGGCACCTATCATTAACTCTAGGTTGCCCAGCATGCAACTGGGCTAGGAAGGGGTAAGCTTTTTAGCTGAACACCCACAGTCAAGCATCATATTATCGCTGACCTCACCGACTACATCCCCTCCTAGTTGGGCACCTATCGTTAACTCTGGGTCACTATGCATGCAACTGGGCCAGGAAGGGGTAAGCTTTTTAGCTGTACACCCGTAGTCGAGCACTATAATATCCCTGACTATCATTAACTCTGGGTCACCGTGCATGCAACCTGCCTAGGGAAAGGGTATGTTTTTTAGCTACATACCCATAAGTCGAGTGCAATATCTCCAACAAATGAGATGACTTCTCGAGCTTTCTCACCGACTAGCAAGGCCTAACCCCTCATGATTCAATGCAAAGTGTCATACACCTAGACTACTGGTTGTGTCCCTATGATCAGCTCGAGGTGTGGCACTAGCAACCGTGTGGATGAAAAAAAGCTGGCAGTAGTGCCCTCTCGGTACATGACCAACTGCTAAGATCCTCGAGGGCTTGGGTCCTTAGCCTTAACTTCACTCGCTGTTTGAGAAGTCATGAGGACTCATGACACCTGGTTTCTAGTACGCGTGCACGGGGCATTAGATCCCTGCGTCGAGGACTATACGGCTATATTGGGGGCTCAGGACCCGACCAAAGAATGGCAAAGGACTTAACTAGAAATCCATCATTCGAAAGTGGCCAAGTACTTGTGATGCCTGATGCTCGACACGTGTGCATGTAGCATTAGATCCTTGCGCTGAGGACTATACGGCTGTATCAACTTTCTAGCAACACTGACGACTTTGGTAAAAAGCAACTTCATGTTGATAAAAGAGGACTTCATTCATACTTCAAGACAAGTTTTTAACAAGCAAAAAAAGACTTAGTCACTTACAAAATCTAATGATCTACTTCTATTTTACAGAGCCTACCTACACTACCCCTCGGGAGCTGGAGGCTGCTTTGAGACTCCATCAGCTGGGAAGAGCTGGAGGTCCCCGGCCAACACAGTAGCAAGACCCTCCACTCCTTGTTGGAGCCTAAGGGCGTCTGCCTTCATCAACCCATCCAGGTACCTAGCCGTGACCATCTCAGGGTAGTGTGCCCAGGCATTCGCTAGGGCATGCTCGACCCCGCTCTGAGCTACCTCCACCATGTAGGTCCAAAGCTAAACCTCTAGGCCCTCGAGCTGGCCTAAGTACTCCTCATGAGACATAATCGGTCCCGTCGAGTCATCTACCATCAGCTAGTGGATGCGATCGACCACAACATGGGCTCAACTGGCCTCCCTCCTCGGCGCTGCCACCCGGTCCTCGAGCTCCTTACAACGAGCCTCGTCCTAGGTGTGGAATTCTACAGAAATAAAAAAAAGATGGCATCAGCACATAGTCAGAAGAATGTCAAGAAAGAGAGGACAAGGCGGAGGAACTCACCACCGTGCTCAGCAGCTGCATTCTGCATGGCCATCTTCACTGCCTTATAGGAGCTTCGTAACATCGTCTCGATGGTTCAGGCAGCCTGCTCCGACTCCTTCACTGCCTCCATGACACTCTCGGCGGTGGTCATCCGGTGCATGGCCTCCTCAGCCATCTTGGTGACGTCACTGGCAGACACTCCTGATGCGTTTGCCACCACCCTAGCCTCGACACCCTTTGGTATCAGGGCCTCTACCCTCACCTCGAGGTTGGCGCGCACCCTCTCGAACCGCTCAACCTTGGCCTCTAAGGTGGCCACACGGCTCGCCCCAGAGGCCTCCCCTACTTGCATCTCGTGGGCTAGGTGAAGTCCTTCTGACTTCCCCCATCGCTGCACGACAAACATGAAGAAAAAACAAGCAATAGAAGATAAAGAAGAAGAAAATAAAGCTTTGGTAGGGGGCTCACCCCTATCCATCCAGCCAACTAGGTGCCGATAGCCTCGAGGGTGGCACCCTCCGAAGCCTCCGCTGCCTTGGCTTTGGCTAGTCGGGCGATGATCCCCTCCACGCTCTCGGGCTCTAGGGCCCTCACCTGGTCAGGAAGTTGTGCCATGACTAAAGAGTGGCCGGGGCCAATGACAACTCGGCCCCGACCACCACAACCTAGGACGCCATCGTGTCCACTGCCACTATCCTCGCCACCGCCAGCTCGACAACGTCTGCCACAGACACCATAACTTGGTTTACTGTAGCATCTCCACCCACCGGTGACATGGTGGTCAGTGGATCTTGTTTTGCTAAAGCATTTCTAGTAAGATCGGCGATGGCAGGGTCCACATCATACCTGACAAACCTAGCGTGGACACAATCCTTGACCGCCACCAGGTCCACAGGTGGCACGATTGCTACTGTGGTTATCGAGGCTGAAGCCGCCACCAGCACTAATGGCTTAGCACCCTCGAGGACTTTGTAGCACACAAAAACAAAATATGAGGATGCCCAAAGATAAAGCCAAACAAAACAGAAGTAAGAAAACGCGAAGACTACCTAGCCACCAGGTGGAAGGACCTTCCGAGCTGGCGCTGCACCACAGCTCCCTTCGCTAGAGCCGGGACGAGGGCTAGTGCCACTTCAAGCATCGAGATGTTTCCCTCACAGCGCAATGCACCGGGTCCCGATGGGTGGGCCCTATCCTTGCCAATAGTGGCTAGCCTCGATCGCTTGCTCAGGTCAACCACCTCCTTCCCCTTCCGCTTTTGCCTCGGGGACCCCAGGTCAGAGTCGCTAGAGACCACTGGCTGCCTCGATGGGTCGACCCCCGCCGGATGTTCGAGGAGTGGCGGTAGTGAGCAGAAAGTGATGTTGCCATGCAGATAGGCCACATCACATCTTGTGGGTAGTCGGGCATGAGAAAAGTTATAAACCACAAGAAGACAAATAACAAAATCAACAAGTCAAGAAAAAGATTACCGGCGGCCACTGGTTCGAGACGTAGAACCCAAGGTTGGTCAAGAAACCAGGTTTCCTACTGAAGAATTGGTGGAGGAGCTTGATGATCTTCTCCTTGGGTATCTAGTCCACTAACTAGTTGTTTAGGTCTCATGGCCTGAACACCTCGTACGCTAGGGAGGCCCGCTGCTTCAGCGGGAGCATCTGCCATGCTAGGAAGCTGGCCACGATGCCAACCCCTCTCAGCCCCTCATGGTGGAGCCATGTCACTTGCACCGCCAGGTCTTGGTCCTAGTCCTGGTTAGATGAGCAGCCTAGGTCCATCCACCGCTCGGAGGCCTTTGGGCAGCGGTCAATCTCGGCGAAGAGAGTTGGCTCATGGTTTATGGTGTAGAACCAGAACGTGTGCAACCCTTGTTCGATGTGGTCAGCGGCACTTCTAGGTACTCTGCCGCCTTACCTTTGTGGATCTACAGCACCGCGTCGCTAACCAGAAGAGGTTCCAATGTGGATCCACTCCCAGGTATGCTTCGCATAGGTGTACGAATGTAGCGATTTAGAGGATGGAATTGGGGTTGAGATTGATGCGAGAGATGCAGCAGTGGTGGAGAAGGCCTTAGAGGAAAGGATGCGTGGGGAGACTGAACCCACAGAGAAGGAAGGGTTTAAAAAGAACCACTTCCCCGGTCTTCAGCATCGGGAAATCCTCTCCCGTTGCTGCTCGCCAGCCCAAGATTGCCTAGGCTAGCAGTAACTGTTAGGCCTAAAGAGCCACCAGCTTCGCCGGTGGCATCATCGACTTTTGCCATTCAGCGGAGCGCACCGGGCTAGAGGGGGCCATCGGCTTGAACTGAAAGAGGCAGCGTGTGATGCGGCGGCATACTACGCAGCAATAGTGGAACCCTGGATGGTGAGAAGACAGCAGACAGTGATGAAGACTAAGGAAGAAGAAGATAGAGGGAGATGGATGGTTGCGGCAAGGCTTGGGCAAGGATTCGAAACGGCAGTGTGTGGAGGAAGAAGAAAGGGAGCAGCTTAAATAGTTGTGCGATCTCCGCCGTGACATCAGCCACGATCCCCATGAATCGGTGTCGCTTCGATCATTGCACTTGCTCCAGTTGTACTGACAAGTTGGTTCCGCCTTGCTTTCTACACTCGGTAACTACCACTGGTCCAATCAGAGCAAATATGTTCACATGTCTCACTGGCGACACATTTATTGTGGCCAAAGCGAGCTAAAAAGCTACTTTTGACCTCGATTCCAGAGACAGCCGGTAGAGTCCGCAACGCATGGGCTTCTAGATGCTCGGGGGCTCACGCACTCGGGGGCTCACATACTCGGGAGCTCGAGGGCTCGGTGGATCAGTTGTGCTCGAGACCTCGATTACTCGTGGACTGAGGCTAATGACCGCACCCGATGACCGACCTCACCCAAGTTCATGCCCACTCCTGACCTATGTCTGCGCCCGACCATTGTTCTCAATCAAGCACTCAAGACTCTGCTCCGTAGGGATTTCAATCAACATGCTTTTTGACCCTCGAGCCAAAAGTTCCATTTAATTAGAGGCTCAGGGGCTACACTGTGTAGGTGCACCACCTCACACAATGATGACAAAGTTTTTTATAGAATTATCAGAATTCAACAAGACCAGAAGATTCAAATTGAAGATGAGCCCCTCTTAGCTTGTTCAACTAAAGATTTTGGCCAAGCTATGAAGAGCTCGGGAGTTGTTGTCAGGGATATGACCACCGGATACCACACGATGGGTTTATCAGCCCAGACTGAGAGCAGGCTAAGCCTAGCATTGGAGTCCGGTATGGCCTATGAAGAGGGGTTTGATTCTGATACGGAATATTAGATCCTTATCTGGTAACTGGGCTCTATATCCGGTATAAAAAGATATACTTGTACCACGATCCATGTAATTAGAAAATAGGACCCAGGTTCGATATGTAATCCTAGATATCTAGGAACCGACTTTGGATAGAGTCCTGGGTTTGTTAGGCTCACCACTTGGCTATATAAAAGGGTGAGGCACCCCTATAGGCATGCTTTTATGCTTTTATCGCTTAAGCTCATAGTTTTCAAGCTCATTGTATTGTAAAGCTTTGGCAACATTATAATCCACCAAAACACTAGACGTACAGTTATTATCCTTCAAGAGGTCAAAAACCAGTATAAATCTTGGCTCTTGTTCTTTAGAGTCGACTCAAGAGTACCACACTTCCCTACCGTCTATTCACCACCTCACATACCGCCGTGAGTGGACTGATCAGCTATCCCCCAATAGTACCTTGTTTTGTCCTTCTTGTCTTCCGCCAATTCACTCGGGGCCATCTGATAGGGTCTCATATGAATTGGGATTGTGGAATGTTATGGTCTAGCCTAGGTGATTAGTCATGGTGACTTCTCGAGTCACACACTTTATTTCTCCCTCATGCTTTACTAACCAATCCATTCCTAAGATGACATCTAGGACTTTTGATTCTATTAGAATTAGGTTGGCTAGGAAAGGTGTAAGATCGAAACACAGTGACCACGGCAATCAGAGGGGGTGAATGGTAGCAGTACCCCAAATTTGACAACTAAAACAAAATCAGAAAACTAATTCCTGACCAGTCTAAAAATTTCCGACCAGTCTGGAAATTCCCGACCACTCTAGAAATTTCCCAACCACTGAAAACACAGCCTGAAAATGCAATGGTAAAATTAGTGTAACTTTAGATCCGCAACTCGGATTGATCTGAAATTTTGACACAACAAACTACACTTCAATCGAATCATTCCAGATAGATTTCACTTAAATCTGAGTTCCCAATAAAAAGGTATGCTCCTCAAAATCACAGCAACGTAAAACTCGACTAATACGATCCAAAAACAAAAATATTAATTACTCCTAAAATATAAGGAATTAACCAACGAAACTTTTCAGATCTCTTTCTTAATGTCTTAGCAAGGTTTTGGATGAATCAATTCAATCAAAATCACAAGTAAAAGTGAATTCACAAAATAAGCCAAAATGATACAAACCGATAAACATTAAGAAGAAAGAACGCGATACCAAACTCCTTAATGCTTGAAGATAAATCTTTATTGCATAAAAGTGTTTACAAGGTGCATCCATAGCACCCCTCACAAAATCCACATTTAAAACCCTAGATGGAAGAGCAAAAGGCTAAACCCAAATATTTTTCTCTTGATCGGTCTCTTCTCCCCATGCTTTTTTGCTCTTCCCTCTAGTCTATTTATAATCCCATCATGTTGGTCATGGCTGCCACCATGAGCCACAAAATTAACAACTTTTGGAATCCTAACCACTTAGGAATCCATATCTCTTACGAATCCTCAAATCCTAACTCCTTCCGAATTTGCCTCTTTTCCATATTCACACACATCCTGCGTATGCCATATGGAAACCTCCTTCCAAATTTTTCTCTTTTCCATATTCGTACACATCCTATGTACCCCATATGGAAACCTAACCTTCACATGCAGCATCCTCTAGCCTGAGTGTCCCACATGATGAGGAGCCATGGTGAATACCATGGGGATGATGAGTGATTGTCAACGGGAGAGAAGATAAAGATGAGAGAAGTCCT
>KE371418.1:2485-21748 GCA_000418225.1 Zizania latifolia | reverse complement strand
GGCACGACAACGGGCGGTGCAACGGCGTGCACTGACTCCTCCGGCGACAACGTCTCTTCACCGGTCATCCTCTCTATCAAGATTGCAGTATACACTTCTTGCTCTTCACCTATTCGATGAAATGTTTCCAAGAGTTCAATACTGCACATCATGTGTTTGATTTAATGTGTACAAGACACTTGATTTTGGACTGCATGGTATGTGTTTGATGAAATGTCTATGTGACCAAGTTGCGATGCATGTCAAGTGTTTGTGTTATTGTTTAAGAGGATCCGGAACGCGTTTTTGCATGTTCGATGAAATGACACCGTGTTCGCTCACCAAGTGTTCGATGTTTTGAAATTGAGTGTTTCGGGCATATCTTTTTCCATAGAACGCTCGTCGCACTAGTAGGTGAATTTTGGTTTGTCGGAATACACTTGTATCTCGGTGAAGCGATTCTTTTCAAGTGTCGTAGTTCTGAGGAGTCCATATTAACTTGCTTTGTAAGTGGACCATTTTAGCACTGTCGTGTACTGAGCTTTATCGAGGTCACTTGCAAGCGTGATACCTAAAGATTGAGGAAGTTTTACCTGAAGTTTTAGTATCGACTTGCCAGGTGTGACTTTTACTTGTCCAGTCTTGGACTGAATCTCATCGAGTCACTTGCAAGTCCGATGCTCAAGTTTCAGGAGTTTTATTTTTCCGGTGTATTTTTGTTTGCGCCCATTCACCCCCCTCTGGTCGCTAGTTTCGGTCCTACACTAGAGCACACAGAGAGAGGAGAAACTGAGGAGAGAGGAAAAAGAAAGGGAGTAAGGGGCATTTTGGGTATTTCAAAAAATTTATCTTCATAATATATTAAAATAATGGTGGCAGTGTTCTACAGAAATATTCGTAATTTTGAGATGTCCTCTTATAAAGCCACGTTTTTACAATGTCCATTAGCAAATAGTACGGTTTTTAGATGTTCTATAGCAAATTTAGCCAAAACAAAAGGTGTTGCTGATATTTGTAAAAATTGTGTTGCTTTGATAAAAGAAGCTGACTATCTACTAAGATCCTTACAACACTTTTCAGCTAGTAAAAAGAACCTCAACATGTTATTGAACACATCTAAAGTAAGCACAAATCATAGAGGACTAGGTTTTGATGTTCGTGCTTATTTTACTTCTCATCAACCTACTGCAATCAAGGTTATTCAAAGAGGTAAGATTGGGGTTAAATCTAAACCAAAGCAAACTGTTTTTAAATGGGTTGAAATATTGTCAAACCTGGCAACATCAAGTGCAATTGCTTCTATATCTAAAACAACTAAACCGGTGAAGTATAATTGTACACATTGTGGAAAAGATGGATATTTGGTTCAGTTCTGTTTTAGACTTGTAAGACAACAGAAAAAGAACAGGGAAAAATCATTTGCTAAACATAAATGGCAACGGTTATTTGTGGAATCTAGTAGAGCAGTCGGGCCACAACATTTGAGGCAGTCGGGTCGACCTTAGTCGATGGTCGGACCGCGTGTTAATCGATGGTTTGACCGATAGTGCCCTGTTTTGGTAAGAGGTAAAAGTGACACTGGTTTTGCTCGACGATTTTTACCTACTGGTGTTTTGAGTTAGGTGTCTCAGTATTGGATTACTAAATTTCTTTTATCTAACCCTAGTACTAAGACCTCGATATCTACTCTTGTGTTGGCCTCGAGAGCGAGGAAGAAGAACATATAGCTAGTTGACTCTAGATGTTCACGCCATATGTCCGGTGATAAAAATTAGTTCTCCTCCCTCACAGGCGCATCCTGGTCTGAATCAGTGACTTTTGGGGATGCTTCTACTAGCGCCATCATTGCAAAAGATACAATTAAGGTAAGTGACAAATTTATGTTCAAAGATGTAGCTCTTGTTGACAATCTAAAATACAACTTGATTTCTGTATCACAAGTGATTGATGAGGATCTTGAGGTGTGCTTTAAAAAATCTGGTTGTAAAATTCTTGATGCCTTCAGAGATCTTATGTTTGAGATTTCACATTTTGGAAGAGTTTTTAAAGCCGATTTTGATTCACCTTCATCTTCTACGATTAAATGTCTAGTTGCCAATGGTTTGTAAAGATTTATTCTTCTGGCATCGTAGACTTGGTCATTTTGGTTTTGATCATCTCACTCGTGTTAGTGGTTTGGATCTTATTCGTGGCTTACCAAAACTTAAAGGTGTTGGTGATTTGGTTTGCTCTTCTTGTTGTCATGCCAAAATGGTTTCTAGCTCACGTGCTCCAATTACTTTGGTTATAACAATTGCACCTGGTCAACTCTAACACATGGATACTGTTGGACCTGCTAGAATTCAATCTGTTGGGGGAAAGTAATATGTTCTTGTTATTATTGATGATTTCTCTCGATACTCTTGGGTTTTCTTTATAGCATCTAAGGATGAAGCTTTTGGTCTTTTTCGAAATTTGGTTCTTAGACTTTTTGTTAAACTCCTAGGAGCACTTAGAGCAATTAGAAGTGACAATGGTACTAAATTTAAAAATTCATCTTTTGAGTACTTTTTTGCTGAAAAAGACATTGAACATCAGTTTTCCTCACCAAGAGTTCCACAACAAAATGGTGTTGTTGAAAGAAAAAACAGAACTTTGGTTGAAATCGCTAGAACTATGCTTGATGAACATCAGACTCCTAGGAAGTTTTGGGCTGAAGCAATTTCTGTAGCTTGCTATATTTCAAACAGAGCTTTCTTACGATCAAAGCTGCGCAAAACTTCTTATGAGATTCATTTTGGACATAGACCTAGTGTTTCTCAATTGATAGTTTTTGGGTGCAAATGTTTTGTGCTGAAATCTAGAAATTTGGATAAATTTGAATCAAGATCACAAGATGGCATTTTTTTTGGTTACCCTGCTCATACTCATGGCTACCATGTACTTGTGCTAGAAACTAACAAAATTGTGGAGACTTATGAAGTCACTTTTGATAAGGCTAGTCCTGGTACTAGACCCGACATTACAGGTACAGGTGCACAGATTTAGGGCGAGGATGAGAGCATCTTTGTCGAAGAAAGTGATGATGAAGACGTTGATGCGGTTGGTGGTCAGACCAACGTCCGGATCAGGTCCGACCAGCGCTTAGAGGCAGTAGAGGAGCAATATCGATCACAAGGAGATGAAGTCTCGGCAACTTTGAATATTCCTCAAGAGATCACTTCGTCCTTTGAAGATATTGTACAAGACACTTCTTAAGATGTTTCTGTTCCTTTACACATTCAACGTCAACACCCTCCTGAACAAATAAGCAGTACTTTTTATGAGTGTGTCACTTATTCTAGGTTTGCGTCTCCTGACTCTCATGCTTATTTAGCTTTTGTAGCCTCTTTTGAACCTAAAGATATTTCTCATGCTCTAACTGATGAATCATGGATCAATGCCATGCATGAAGAACTTGAAAACTTTGAGCACAATAAAGTCTGAAATTTGGTTGAACCTCCTCAAGGATATAATATTATTGGAACTAAATGGGTTTTCAGAAATAAATAGAATGAGAATGGTGTAATTGTTAGAAACAAAGCTAGGTTGAAAACTTTTCTGTTTGAAAAAGGTTTTGCTATAGAAAAAGTAGATAAAACTTTGTTTCTTTTTAAGCAAGGCAATGATCAACTTTTTGTACAGATTTATGTAGATGATATTATCTTTGGTTGTTCATCTCACTTCTTGGTTTCTAAGTTTTTTGAGACTATGTGCAGAGAGTTTGAGATGAGTGTGATGGGTGAATTGACGTACTTTTTGGGACTACAAATTAAGCAAATAAAAGATGATACTTTTGTTCATCAGAGTAAGTACACCGAGGATCTTCTTCAGCATTTTGATATGGAAAATTGCAAGCCAATTGCTACACCGATGGGAGCTACTTACACTTTGGATCCTAACGAGGATGGTGAGTCTGTTGATCAAAAAGAATATCGTAGCATGATCAGCTCACTTTTGTATCTCACTGCATTGAGGCCGGACATTCAATTTTTTGTTTGTTTGTGCGCTCGATTTTAAGCTTCTCCTCGTGTTTCACATTGTCAAGCTATCAAGCGTATACTCAGGTATCTCAAGTTTACTCAAGATTTTGGCATATAGTATTCTACTTCTTCAAGTGTTAGTTTAAGAGCTTTTTCTCATGCTGATTTTTGAGGTTGTAGAATTGATAGAAAGAGTACTAGCGGTATATGTCAATTCTTGAGTACATCACTTGTTGCTTGGTCATCTAGAAAACAATCTTTAGTTGCACAATCCACTGTCAAAGCTGAATATGTTGCTGCTGCTAGTTATTGCTCATAAGTTCTTTGGCTTATTTCTACACTCAAGGATTATGAGTTTAATTGTGATCGTGTTCCACTTTGTTGTGATAACATAAGTGCTATAAATATTGCCAAGAACCCAGTGCAACACTCTAGAACAAAGCATATTGATATTCGATATCATTTTCCTAGAGATCATGCGGAGAAAGGTGATGTTGTGCTTTTTTTATTTACACTAAGTTATAATTGACAGACATTTTTACTAAACCTTTGGATTCTTCTCGCTTTACTTTTTTTCGAGAGGAATTAGGTGTTGTTCATACAATGGGTTTGTTTTGAGGGGGAGTTTGCTTTTTTATTTCTATCATAATGCATCCATGTTTATTTTCGTGCATTGTTTATATTCAAAATGAAAACAAAAAGAACAAACATGGAGCTTTGATTTTTACATTTAGTTAATCTTTGTGCTTGCTAGCAATATCTTATGAAATTAATGGATTACTAGTCTTGCTTTCATGTCTTTTAGTTTTTTTACGAGCCTATGATATAGTTCTTTAGGGATATGACGCATGACACATAAAAATTCAAGTGAAAGATAAAGAAATATGTTGTGCTGATCTGGTAGCTAGTTTGAGTTAAATATGCTTACACATATTCTAGCTATGTTTATTTCACCATGATAGTGCTTTCAATTTTAGTACTGGCAGTACTACAGCTCGTGCAATGTCAAAAAAATGAAATCTGAATGAAAAATATCAAAAAGAAAGAAAGTGTGCAGAAGCACAGAAAGTTCAAAAAGAGAAAGTGTGCAAAAGCACAAAAAAATCTGCATTCATGAAAAAAATATTTTGCCTAGGTCATCTCAGAAGACTGCTTATCATTGCACTTTGATATAAACTTGGAGATCATAGATGACCAAACCATTAAAATGGGGGCTGCTTGTGTGTGCAAGAACCTCACAATAGGTTGTGTGACTGAAGCTCAAGTGGCATGATCTATCTCTGGATCAGTGGTTGTTGTGCTGAGATAGGTACTTATGAAAATTTCATAACAAAAGTAGCATATATCAAATCTGAAATTTTAAATGACTATGAATGGCACTTTAAGATCATTAAGCACTTTTTTGGTTTAGGGTTTAGGGTTTTTTGGCATCATCTATCTCATGATAATTTCTCTCTTTTGCTTTACTTGATGAAATCATTGTCAAAGCGGGAGAAATACTTAGGGGGAGAAATTTTTTTTTGATGAAATTATTGTCTTTTGCAATCAATTTTTGAGGGATTTTTATTTATCATTGTTTGAAAAAACTTTGTGGGATAAAAACTTATGCTTGTGCTTTCAAAAATAAAAAAATTCATCGTGCTTTTTATTGGTTTTGCTAATGTGTTCATCAAGGGGGAGATTGTGAGATCATGTGTATGATCATTGTTAAGTGATGAACAAATTGGTTTGATATTGATATGTATTATACAAATTGGTTTTGATTGGTATGAGTGGTCGAGCACTTTGATCGAGTTGTCGAGCACTCTTATCGGGCACTTAGCACTCAGCACTCGAGGAAATTCAGCCCTCGAGAGATAGCACTCGAGAGAATTCAGTCCTCGAGACATTTCAGCACTCGAGAAATTTCAGCACTCAGGATTTTAGATCATTCAGATTTTTGATGTTCGAGTCGGATCATATGCTTAAATTGATTGTTCAATAAATTCACCATGTTGATGATTGATTAGACTGATCAAGTCAAGTTGGAAAAACTTGTGCTCAGAAAAGGGTTTCTTGGTTTATTCATGTGCAGGCATTGCTTTAGGGTGAGTCGTGGTCGATGACGGGATCGAAACTAGGCTTGAGGAGGAGCTGAGGTTTAGAACAGTCAAGGATGTCATGCGGGACGCTCGGTCTAGAGGATGCGGCATGTGAAGATGAGGTTTTCATATGTCATACATGGGATGCGTGCGAATATGGAAAGAGAGGTTTCCACATGGCGTACGCAGGATATGTGCGAATATGGAAAGAGAGGAAAATTCAGAGGGAGTTAGGATTTGAGGATACGTAAGAGATATGGATTCCTAGTTGGATTAGAATGCCAAAAGTGGTTATTTTCATAGCTCATGGTGGTAGCTATGAGGTATTATAAATAGACTAGAGGGGAGAGCAGAAACGGGGCATCGAAGAAAAATTAGGGTTTAGCCTTTTCCTCTCCATCTAGTGCTTTGTTCATGATTTGGTGAGGGGTGCTTTAGATTGCACCTTATAAACACTCTTATACAATAAAAATTCATCTTCAAGCATCAAGGAGTGTGGTATCACATTCTTTTCTCTTAATGTTCATCGGTTTACATCATTTTGATTTATTATGTGATTTTACTTTTACTTATAATTTAATTCGAATTGATTCATCCAAAACCTTGCTATGATATTAAGAAAGAGGTATGCAAAGTTTTGTTAGTTTATTCCTCATATTTTAGGAGTAATTAAGGTCTTAATTTTCAGATCGGATCTGCTCTGTTTTTACGCTGTTGCATCTCCCGAGCATCATACCTTTTGATTGATAATTCAGATTTGAGTGAAACCACCTAGAAAGTTTTGTATTGAAGTCTAGTTTATTGTGTTAAAATTTTAGATCAATCCGAGTTACGGTTTTAAAGTTACGCATGTTTTACCCTTCCATGGTCGGACTGTTTTCAGTCCTCGGACTGCTCTCGGGAAATTTGCTGAGCCCTCGAGAAAGCCCTCGGAAAATTTCCTGAGTCCTCAGAAATTTTAGTCTGGTCAGAGATTTTGCTGATTGGTTGGGAATTAGCTTTCTGATTTTATTATTAGTGTCAGTTTTGAGGTATTGCAACTATTCATACCCCCTCTGGTTGCTCGTCCCACCTAACTTTTTTCCCCTTCCACTTCAGAAGCAGAAGAGGCGACCCGGAGCCACCTCGGGGCGGCAAGCAATGGCGCTGGTCGACACCCCTAGGGTGCTTAGGGAGGGGTGCCTCCGAGAAGTATGCCGCGTGATCCCGTGGCTATGGCGCATCACACCGTGTGGGTGGTCAAGCATCAATACAAATTACAAACAAATCAACGGACAAAGAAATAGAAAAAACCAAAGGGCTGAACTCACCGGCGTCCGAGGGTTCACGACACAGTATGACATGAACCCATATTCTTTCAGAAAGCACGGCTTCCCTATGAAGAAGGCATTCAGGTACTTCGCGACCTCCTCCCGGTGCATCCATTCGGCCAACGGATTGTTCGGGTCAAATGGCCTGAACATGTCGTAGGCCGGCATCACCCAGAGCTGCAGCGGGAACATGTGCCATAGCAGGAAGCAAGTGGCAACTCTGATCCTGGTCAACCCGCTGCCTTGAAGACCCTTCACTAGCTTGACTAGCTCCTAGACCTAGTCCTCGTCGGCCGAAGAGATTGATCACCCCAACTGGTGGAGGGCTTCGGCTTCTGGGTGACCTCGGCCTGGACAGCCGGTGAGTGGTTCATGCCATAGAACCACTCCATCCTCCACCCCTTGTTCGAGGTGGCGATCAGCATCTACAGGTAGTCTCCTGACTTGCCGGTGCGGAACAAGAGTGAGACGCCACCGATCGCCTTGGGCCCCGGCGTATGGCAAAAGACAAAATAGTACCGGAAGAGGTCCCAATGTGGATCCACTCCTAGATAGGCCTTGCACAGGTGCACAAAGACGACGATATGAAGAATAGAGTTGGGGGTGAGCTGGCCGAGGGCAATCCCATAGTGATGTAGAAGGCCTCGGAGGAAGGGGTTTGCCGGCAAGTCGAGCCTGCGCTCGAGGAAGGACTTGAAGAGGACGACTTCGTGGGTGTCTGGTGTCGGGAATTCCTCATCCTTCACCGTGTGCCACCCTGACACCACCCTCGAGCTTCTACAGCCTGTCCCTTGACATCCCGGATTTCTCCCCCTCTACCAGCGGCAGAGGCGATGGTGAGCCCTTAGAAGCCATTGGTTTCAACTAGAAAAGACGGCGAGCCTTGTGGTAACAAATGACGCAGCCGTAGTGGCGACCTGGTCGCTAGGTAGCTAGTAGGTTGATGGAAGAAGAAGACAAAGATGGATGGTTGCAAGGGCAAGGATTCAAAATAGTAGCACGTGATTAAACGGCGAGGAGAACGGCTTAAATAGCCCCAGAACCGTCGCCTCGACGTGAGGCGCGATCAATGTAATGAAGCATCCCCTCGGTCGTCATGCCCTGTCTAGCGGTTCCACCTCTCTATCCATACCCGCAACCTACGCCCGCACATGGCCCTGTCAGAAGCAGAGCATCCTATCTGTCCCGTCAACAAGCGACGCATTAATTGCTAGCAGGAAGGTCTAAAATGCAACTTTTTGGGTGCACTGGCGGAACCCACGATGTTTGGGTTCATCTGCACCCACAGGCCCCATGCCTAGGTGCTCAAGTGCTTGAGGACTTATGCGCTCAAGGCCTCTTGTGCCCGAGGGCTTGCGCGCTCGAAGGGCTCCCGTGCCGGGGACTTAGGTGCTCAAGGCCTTATGCGCTTGAGGGCTCCTGTGCCTGAGGGCTCACGCATCCGAGACTTTGCACGCTCGGGGGCTTAGACACCTAAAGACTTGTATGATCAAGGGATCTAGCCCCGAGAACTCAGGATCGGCTATGCTCGAGACCTCGTCGGCCTTGGGACCTCGACAATAGTATTTTCTCGACTGGGCTTCAACTCCAAAGGACATGATCACCAACAAGCTTCGAAGAGGTTTTCAAAGGATTTATCAAAAGTTGAGAGTTCTAGAAGGCTTTCTTTGCAGATTATTTTTGACCCTTGAGCCAAATGTTCCATTTAACTCGAAGCTCGAGGGCTACACCGTGTGGGTGCACCTACACGGTGCACCTCACACAAAGAAGAAAAAGATTGAGAAGTTTTTTCAAGATCATCAGAATTCAGCAGAAGTGTCAAGGTTTCGATTAAAGAAGAGCTCCTCCCAGCTTGTTCAATCGAAGATTTTCAACCAAGCTAAGAAGAGCTCGGGGGTTGCTATCAAGGATGTGACCTCTGGGTACCCCACGGTTGGGCTTATTAGTCTAGACCAAGTGTAGGCCAAGTCTAGCATTGCAGTCCGGTTTAGCCCATAGAGTGGGGTTTGGTTCTGATAAGGGAAGTTGAGTCCTTATCGGGTAACAAAATCCTAGATATAGTATATAGAGATATGTTTGTACCAGAATCCATGTATTTAGGGAATTAGCATCCGAGTTCGGTATGCAATCTTAGATTGACTCAGGATAGAGTCTTCGGTTGTTGGGCTAGCCTCCTGAGTATATAAAGGAGACGAGGCACCTCTAGAGGCATCCAATCTCATCTTATTCATCTTGCTTTCGATGCCTTAAGCCTCCATAGCTTAATTGCATCATATTGTAAGCTCATCCACCATATTATACACCAAAACACTGGACGTAGGGTTATTATCCTTCAGGAGACCCAAACCAGTATAAATCTTGGCTCTTATTCGTTAGAGTCGACCACCGAGTTTAAAGGCACTGCACTTCCCATACACACATCTAATCACCACCTCGGGTACCCCCATGGGTGGACTGCTCGGTGATTCACCGACAGATAGTGATACAATAGTCAGAGTGACAGATATGCTGAAAGCGATGGATGACTGCCATAAAGACACCATCATTGGAGCACATGAGCAAGAGAACAGGAATATGCATATCATTTGTCAGCTCAAGGACCTAGTGTACCTATTGCGCAGAGAAGTTGCAGCACTGAAAGGAGAGTCACCGTTAGGAGGAGCAAGGATTCATCGCACGGCAATGAAGCATGTCTAGATGCCCCCTAAAGTACAAGTGATCAAGAGGATGCACGAAAAGGACGTCATCGTTATTGAGAGTGATGAAAATGAAGAAGAAGAGCCGAAGTTTTCTTTTGATCTCATGAAAGATCTAGGGGAGCCTAGTTCTTGAGTCCTTATGTACCCTTAGAACATTTTGTTAGGCGTTTGTTTGCTTAGGCTAAATGCTTGTTAGCTTTTGCTTGATTGTAGTGTGTGGTTTATATTGACTTCTATGATACACCTACACTTAAGAACTTTCTTTTAGAGTCTAATAAAAATCTAAACCAAGTTTAGATCAGTACAAGATGTTTTCTCTTTTCTCTTCTCTATTTCTAAATTCGACCTATTCCTTCTTTCATTTGTTCTCTTCAGTAAGATGGTTCAGACTCACCAAGTCAATCCTCAAGATGCTGCTGATGAAGCTATCGATGGATCGGTTGACCAAGGACAACCCCAACCTCATTTGCCAAATCCTATGCCTGAAAATCCTACCTTGGCTAAAGTTTTAGCCAATCAGAATCAGCTCATGGCCATGCTGATGAACCAAGTGTATAATCAATAGCATTCACCACTTGCTCAACCCCCACCTGCACCAGTTCCACCTCAGAACAAGTTGTCAGAATTCCTTCGTGTGAGGCCACCTGTTTTCTCTAGCACTACCAACCCGGTGGAGGCTAGTGATTGGCTTTTCACTATTGAGAAGAAGTTAGAAGTGTTTCAGTGTATAGATCAGGAGAAAGTTGATTTTGCTTCCCATCAACTTCAAGGTCCAGCTGGAGAATAGTGGAGTCATTTCTAGGAGATAGAGTGGATGGAAGGGAAATCACTTGGGCAGAATTTTCTGCTGGTTTCAGAAAGGCCCATGTTCCAAATGGACTAGTCGCTCTGAAGAAGGGAGAATTTCATGCCATTAAGCCATGGAATCATTCTGTTACAGAGTATCTACATGAGTTCAACCACTTAGCCTGCTATACTCCCGAAGATGTTAGATCAGATGCATAACGTCAAGAGAAGATTTTTGGAGGTATGAATGATGAACTGGCCATCCATCTGATTTCTGGAGATTACATCAATTTTTAGAAATTGGTTGATAAGTCTATTCGTAAAGATGATCAACATAACCGTATGGAGTCCAAGAAGCATCGTATGGTGCAGAATCAGAAATCCAACAATAATCAGAGACCCTGTTTTATGGTGATGCCATAGCAACAACAATCTGGAGGGTCCAATGTTTAGACTACTCATCCTCCTCGTTAGTTTTATGCCGCTAGTGGAAGTGGAAATACTAGCAATGCACCTTAGGCCTATCACACCAATGCACCCCGCACTATTTCTGTCACAGGTGCTAATCAAGTTCCTCTAAGGGATAAGAGTGGAAAGCCATTGGTATATTTCAACTACTACAAGCCTGGTCATTATTCCGACAAGTGTCTAGAGCCCAAGCATCAGAATCGGATTGCAGCAGCCCCAGCCCCTACCGGTCAAGTTAAAGCAAGGGTGAATCATGTGACAGTGGAAGAATCTCAAGACTCCCTAGACGTAGTATTGGGTATGTTTTCTATTAACTCAATACTTGCAATAATATTATTTGATTCTAGTGCAACTTATTCTTTTATATCGAAAAGTTTTGTGGAAAAATATGGAATGGAAGTAGAACATCTCCCTCATTCCTTAGTAATTTGTACCCCTGGCCACCAGATGCATACATCTCTTTTTAGCCCTCTTGTAACCATTGAAATCCTCAATATCCCTTTGCTAGCCAACCTCATCTTAATAGAATCAAAAGACCTATCAGTTATTTTAGGAATGGATTGGTTACTAAAGCATGAGGGTGAAATAAAGTGTGCGACTCGAGAAGTCACCGTAACCAACCACCTTGGTCAACCATCACTTTCTATAATCCTAACCCGTCAGGCTTGAAGATAATGCTGAATGAGGTCAAGATTAAAGAGATACCTATGGTACAAGAGTATCCTGATGTTTGTCTAGAAGAATTACCTGGTATGCTGCCTAAGTGAGATATTGAGATTAGAATAGATCTAGCCCCTAGGACAGCCCCAATTCATAAGAGACCCTATCGGATAGCCCCGAATGAGTTGGCTAAAATGAAGAAGCAGGTAGAAGAATTGTTGAAGAAATGATACATTCGACCAAGTACTTCCCTGTGTGGAGCACCTGTTGTTTTCGTGGAAAAGAAGGATAAGACCAAAAGAATGTGTGTTGACGACTATAGTGATTTGAATGAAGTTACTATCAAGAACAAGTACCCTCTCCCTCGAGTTGATGATCTATTTGATCAGCTGCAAGGAGCTTTAGTTTTTTCTAAGATAGATCTTCGGTCAGGATTCCATCTGTTGAGAATTCGAGAAGAAGATATTCCTAAGACAGCTTTCACAACTCATTATGGATTGTTTGAGTATCTGGTGATGTCCATTGAGCATGATGAATAGTGTATTTATGGAGTATTTGGATAAGTTTGTAGTGGTTTTCATCTATGATATTCTCATCTACTCCAAGACGGAGGAAGACCATGCAACGTATTTACATCTAGCACTACAAAAGTTGAGAGCATCAGCTATATGCTAAGTTGAGTAAGTGTGAGTTTTGGTTGAAGGAAGTGAAGTTTTTATGTCATATCATCACTTCTGCAGGAGTTGTCGTTGACCCGAGTATGGTCAAAATAGTTGCTGATTGGGTGCAACCTAAGAATATTACTGAGATCAAGAGTTTTCTTGGACTTGCGGGTTGATCAAAAATTTCTCCAAGATAGCCAGGCCTATAACCAAGTTGCTTCAGAAAGATGAGAAGTTTGTTTGGACGCCTGAGTGTAAGGAAAGTTTTATGAAATTAAAGAAGAGACTAGTATCAGCCCCAGTGCTAATTTTACCATATCCTAAAGGAGGTTTCCAAGTGTATTGCGATACATCACCTCAAGGTTTAGGATGTGTACTGATGCAAGATGGGAAGGTAGTTGCTCAGTAGCTAAGACCCCATGAGTTGAATTATCCTACTCATGATCTAGAAATGGCTGCAATAGTTCATGCCATAAAAATTTGGTGACATTATCTCAGTAGGAATCAGACCGAGATCTTTACAGATCATAAGAGTTTGAGATATATTTTCACTCAAGCAGATTTAAACCTTTGGCAAAGAAGATAGCTCGAGTTAGTCAAGGATTACGACGTCAGTATATAGTACCATCCTAGTAAGGCTAATATCGTAACAGATGCCCTTAGTCACAAGAGCTATGAGAATGCTATTTCTATCGAAGAAGTACCCACGGAATTGCTGCAAGAGTTTGAGAAGTTAAGTTTAGATATTGTTCCAAGCAGATTCATAGCAGTTCTAGAAGCCCAACCTTCACTGCTAGATCAAACCAGTAAAGCCCAAGTGAATGATCCATACATTTTAGAGGTCAAGGAGAACATGAAACAAGGAGGAACTCACGAGTTCATTGAAGATGAACAACATACACTATGGATTGGAGATCGTATTTGTGTACCAGATAAGAAGGAGTTATAGGATCTCATACTTCATGAAGCCTATGAAACCTAGTATTCTATTCACCCTGGGAGTATAAAGATGTATCAAAACTTTCGAGAAAAGTTCTAGTGGCCTAGTATGCACCGAGAGATAGCAGAGTATGTAGCAATATGTGATGTGTCTCAGAGAGTAAAAGAAGAACATCAGAGACCTAGAGGATTGCTTCAACCTTTAAGTGTGCCTGAATGAAAGTTGGAAGAAGTTGGAATGGGTTTTATAACTGGATTGTCAAGAACAACCTCGAGATATGATTCGGGTTATTGTCGATCGTTTGACAAAAGTTACCCACTTCTTGCCAGTTAGGACTGCCTATACCTGTAGTAAGTTGGCTGAAATATACATGGCTCGAATTGTCTGTTTGCATGGAGTACCTAAAAGGATAGTATCAGATAGAGGAAGCCAATTCACATCCAAGTTTTGGCAAAAGTTGCAAGAAGAATTGGGTACCCGCTTAAATTTTAGTACAGCTTATCACCCACAGACAGATGGTTAGACAGAAAGAGTAAACTAGACTCTAGAAGATATGTTGAGATCTTGTGCTCTAGATTTTGGAGGATCTTGGGACAAGAATCTACCCTACGCTGAATTTTCATATAACAATAGTTATCAAGCTAGTCTTCAGATGTCCCCGTTTGAAGCTTTGTATGGAAGGAAGTTTAGAACACCATTGTTTTGGGACCAAATCAGAGAAAGTCAAGTCTTTCGTACTGATATCCTAAGGGAAGCTAAAAGAAAAGTAAGGATTATTCAAGATCGCTTGAAAGTTGCTCAGTGTAGACAAAAGAGATATGCCGACAATCATCGTCGAGACCTTAGTTTCGAGGAAGGAGATTTCGTATACTTGAGAGTTACCCATTCCATGGAGTTTGACGTTTTCAGACTAAGGGAAAATTGGCAGCACGTTTCGTGGGACCATACCAGATAACCAGTTGAAGGGGAGAAGTTTCCTATCAGTTGGAGTTACCACCGTCCATGGTAGATATTCATAATGTGTTCCATGTATCCTAGTTGAAGAAGGGTTTGCGTATCCCTTTGATGTTGTGGATGTCGAGCAGATAGAACTTCAAGAAGATTTGACATGTGTGGAGAAATCAATCCGTATTCTGGAAGTCAGTGAAAGGAGAAGCCGGAATCGAGTTATTAAGTTTTGCAAGGTTCAGTGGAGTAATCATTAGGAAGAGGAAGCCACTTAGAAGTGTAGAGATGAATTGAGAGCCACCCATCCACACCTTTTCCCAAGAGCCTCCGAATCTTGAGGTCGAGATTCTATTTAAGGGGGATAGGTTTGTCACAGCCTGGATTTTTAAAATAATAAAAAAAATAAAAGTTGTGAATAAAAGAAAAGAAAATGGAATTTTTAATAAAGGAAAAGGAGGATTTTCTAAATATAAAATTGGGGGAAGAAAATTTTCCAAATAAAATGTTGCTAGAAATTTTTGTAAAAGTCCCTAAAAATATAAAGGATTTTTCTAGAATTGTTGTGAGCTAAAAACCTATTTTTCTAATTTTTAGAAGGCTTTTTCTAAAGGAAAATAAAATTTTAAATTTTAAATTTTTCCATCCCTCCGGTTCGGCCGACCAACGCCGGCCTGTTACCGCGCACCCCCAACAGCCGGCCCAACCATGCCACAGGCCCAGCCGCCGCTAGCCACCACCAAGTGGGCCCCGTATGTTGGGTCCATCCCCAACCTCTCACCGTGCCTATACCACGCTACCACGCAATCCACCGTCGCAGGCCGCCATGTCCCAATCCAAGCCCGGCTTTAGCTCTGCTGCCTCGTCCAGGCCTTTTTGCCCCAAGAATCTAAGCCTGGCCCATGCCCACAACAACCTCACTCGCAACGGCTGCCCCGCATCGTCCGCACTGCCATGGTCGCTGCTGTAACTAACTAGGCCTCCCTTCCACTATAAAAATGACCTCTGAGCTCCCTTCTGCCTTTTCCTAGCCCTAGCTGCCACTCTGGAGCCGCCAATCACCCTAGCGCCATGCACTCGCACCTCGGCCAAGCTCCATCGCTTTTGGCCACCGTTCCCCACCGCTTCACTGACCCCACTATCGGCATCGCCATTGCCTGTCGGTCACCGGCCACTCCTTCGCTGAGCCTACCACCCACCGGAACCCCATCCCCGCTGACCAGTGCCACCCGCCGCTTCATCCTCATCGTCGGTCACCTCCTGTCGCTGCTGCTCACCGCCGTCGGTTCTAGTAAGCATGCCGTCGCTTGCTGAGCACATCACTGCCCTCACCGTCGGTCGCCAAGCCACCACTCGCTAGTGACCATCGGTCCCTGTGCGTTGCCGCCCGCTACCCCAACGTGGTACTGACAAGGTCGCCACGTGTGCGCCGCGTCAGCGCCACGTCCGTGACATTGCCTGCGTGACCGCCACGTGGCCACCACATGGCAGACCAGGTGCGTCGATACCCCTGCCTATCTACTAATGTAATAGTCCCGAATTTCCTTTAGAAAAATAATTCCTTATTGCGTCATAATTCTGTTTTATTTTCTAGAAATTTAGAATAGTGCTAAAACCTTTAAAAATTCATAACTAATTCATTTTAACTACTAATTTGACCATTCAAATTGCATAATTTTCTAGACAATGAGCTCTACACAATAAAGATACTTTCATAGACAGTATTAGTGATATTATGTACTATTGGTAATTGTTTGCTTTTGCATGTAGTTTAGTCCCTGAGTAGCCTGTTTTTATTGAGGAAGCCCCTGTGTAGCAAGGCAAGTCATCTGAGTCCATTCTTTTATCATGATTGGACCCATGTTTAAAGCTATGGTTTATTTCAAAAGTTGCATTTGTTTTTTAATGTCATCGGGAAGGGTTTAGCCTGTTTAATGTTGCCTCCTGTTGTTACGCCTTATTCCTTGATTACCTTGGGACTAAAACTTGACAAGCTAGATCCCTACTATGATTTGACTGGTTTGCCTAGGATTACGTAACCCTGCTTAGAAACTAGCGTCACTTAATTATGCTCATTAATGCCACTTGTACCTTAATGCTGGTTTATTTGGATAAATGCTTACTTGTGAACTGGTTCATGATTAATTCTACTAAATTTTGACTAAGGAGGGTTGTGAGTATATGGTTTTGCTAGTCATACTCATGACACTTAAGGACCGGTTCGCGAGCTGCTGTTACAATGTCTTACAGCACTTACCACAAGTCAGCGTGGGTAATGGTATGATCTATAGCCTAGGGATCCCAAGTGGAGCATCGAGACCGTCGGTAGCCCTGTACTCTTCGAAGTCTTTGCTATTGTGGATGGGAGCACCAGGGGTATGTCTAAGCTGGGGTGTCAGGATAGATGGTAGCCTGGGGTGCGAAGCTTGAAGGATCTAGGTGAAAGGGTCATATCATAGTCCTTTTCTGAGCTACGCAATGTTTTCCGTGATTACTCCTGCTGTTACTTAATTAATCTGATGTTTAATTCTGCATGTTTGACCTAGTTAGCTCTGGTTTAGAGTGGGTTGGTTGGTTTTGGGCCAGGTAACTCTGGGTAGAGTTATTCAGTGAATGGTTAATTCTGTTTTAAGGTTTCAATTTAATTCTTTTAAAATTCTATTCTTTCTTTAAATGTTGTTTTTATGCAAAAGAGCCCTATTACGCCTTCCTTTGTTATTCCTATACATTCTTTATGTTCTACTTGGATGACTTATTGAGTATTCAAAATACTCACCCTCGCATTTCCCACAACCAGAAGAGGAGTTTGTCAGGGAAGATGAAGGTGGTGCCTTTTGAGCTGGCCCAGTCAGGTTTTCCTGTGGAGTAGAGTCATTTAGAAGTCATTTATTTATTCATTAATTAGTGTTTTGAGGTTCCAATGCCGCCTCTGTAATAAAGTACTCTATTTATGTCATTATGAACATTTATGCTTTTGATTTCCAATAAATTGTCTATTGTGTATCTTGGCTGATTCCTAAACAAGGGTTCTTTCTGCACTATAAATTATCAGGAAATGGTTGGAATTTTTGGACATGACAACGGACGTTTTTCGCTTCTTGTACATGTCTACATTGTCCAGAAAACCAAACTTCTAGCCTTGTGAGCTAGATATGCCTTGCACGCGACCAGGGTGCACTAGGTTTCCTAGAGCACTTGTAAGCTCATAATTCTCCTACACCCCAGTGAAGGGACCTTTTGAGGATTGCACGGCAAGATCTTTCATCTTCTGAGCTACCGTCGTTGTTTCGCTCGAGCTGAAGGTTATTTTACCATTTTCCTCCTAGCCCTTGGGTACGCCTATGATCTTCTGGGAAACTGTTGCCATATATTCTCCTTGCCCTCAGTTGCCAGTTTGGCATCTTCGGCCATCCACTTGTCCTTCTTCCCCACATAACCGGTCATGACAAAATTGTGGGAAAGCTTATTCCTAGCTTGAAGCTCCTTCTTCGCAGAGCTTTTAGTCTTGAATGCATCAGAGATCTTTATCTTTACAAACTGATTCTAGTCCTCTCTTTTTAGGTATGGAAACTTAGTGAAGGGTTCGAGGTCTTTCACGACAAAGTTTGTTACAAGATTGCTCTTGTGAGACCTCCAAAGCTTGGCAATCATCCTCATCGCTATCCTATATGATATCGCCTTGGTCTTCTCCGGAAACTCTAAGAAATTATTGATCCTGTCATTGAAGAGTGCATTTTTCTGATCTTGACTGAGATCATCGAACTTCCTAAGAATCAACGGGACTCTCTCCCGTGCATTCAATCTTGCTAGCTTCCTCAACCACTGCATGGCCACTCTATCTATTAGCATGATATTGTTCTCTACCTTCTTGATGGTTATCTTGTCTATCAGCCACTTTGCCTATGCCCTTGGCTTCATTACTAACTCGACCTCATTGGTAGAGCTAGTAGACCTAAAAGAGGAATTGCTGGATATCTAAACATTAAGATAAGGGAGACCATAATGTTTTAGTATAAAAAATTGAACCAAATGTTATCAGCAATAAAGCTACGATCGAACGAACCTAGACTTTGGGCAATAATAGGCAATAATAGGTCTTAAATCCTATCTGGGGATGTGTGGCCCACATAGCTGAACTCCGTGGTCCCATACAGTTCTAGAGTGAATTTTGGCAGCAACTCTCCGCTGTTCTCGAAATACACGTCTCGACTTGGAGTCAAAAAGTGTGTATCTAGAGAACAACAGAGAGATATCACCAAAACGCTCTCTAGAACCATATGGGATACGAAGTCTAGCTACGCGGGTCGCACATCCCTGGACTGTCTAAAGTGCGTGGATAATTTGGAATCATCTTCCTATAAATATATGACCAGTTGCCTAGTAATATTTATAATCCAACACTTTCAAACGGGAGATGACATAATCAGTTGTGCGTACACTAACTTAACATTTATGGTTAATTACTTCTGTGCCACCATTATTCTTCCACTTTTACGCCATGCCATTACAATTCGTCTATTTGTCACCATGCTATTACTATTATGCAATATGTTCATTCATGCTATTCGGGTCCTGAGGAGTCATGGTAGCCACCGTGAGGTGATGAGTGCTTGTCAACCGGGGAGATGAAGAGAAGACGATGGATTGAGGATGATGTGATGAAGAGGATGAGGATGAGAAGACTCGACCGTGACGGAGCTGTCATGCGACTCAGGTACACGGACGGGCGTCG
>KE371417.1:20426-37197 GCA_000418225.1 Zizania latifolia | reverse complement strand
GCGCCTCCTCTCCCGCGCGCCGCCGGGAGGAGCAAGGGCCGACCCCCTAGGGTTTCAGCCCTAGGGAAGAGAGAAAGAGGGGTGGAGAGAGGAGGCTTGAGGAGGAAGAAGGTGGGAGGACAAAACACCCAAAAATTCTGAAATTGATTTGCAATTAGCTCAAAATCCTCAAAGTTTACAAGGGATGGCTAGCCCTTATATAGCCACCATGGATCAATACAAAAGACTCAAATACCCTCTTCGTGAAGGTTCGCTACAAACTCTGGCCCACGGGGCAAAAACATAAAATAACCCTACAGATATTATTCGGTGCGGCTGCTTTTCGTAGCCGTCACGACACCGCTATCTTCAATGTCGAACTCTCTTTTCCGTTAGCGGGTTGACGGTTTTAAGCCGAAGCCGTCAAAGCATCCGTCGCCTCCCACCGTGCACCCGGATTGGACCGATCCGACCCCGTGACTACTCAGCCCGACAGTCGGTCGTCCGTCTACCTGAGTCGCACCGGTCGACACCATGACGGATCACGTCCGCTTGCCGCTTCTGCTCCATGCACCTGGATTAGACTGGCGCGTCCTCACGACCCCTCTGTCCAACGAACGTCCGTCCGTGTACCTGAGTCACACGCGAGCTCTATCATGGCAAATCACTGTGCCTCCCCTCGGAGGACTTCTCCTCATCTTCATCTCTCCTGTTGACAATCACTCATCATCCCCATGGTATTCACCATGGCTCCTCAGAGTTGCGTTACATACTACAACTGTTGTTTAAGGCTTCAAACAACGCGGCAGAATACGAAGCTATGATACATGGCCTCCGGATATCAGTATCCTCAAGGTAAAATGGCTCATGGTTTATGGAGAATCTAAGCTGGCTATTAGCCAGGTCAACAAGGACTGGACCTGCACTAGCGACAAGATAGACGCTTATTGCGCTGAGGTCCAAAAACTCGAAGGCAAGTTCTTTGGCCTAGAGTTTCACCATATTTCCCGTGATGATAATTCATCAGCTGACGCCCTAGCCTGCCTTGGTTCTTCTTGGGTGATGGTCCCCAAGGGCGTATTCGTCTAAGAACTCACCAAACCATCAATTAAGGACGAGCACCAAATCGCTAGCCCATCAGCAATCGTTGCCATGCTCGAGGATGCAAATGACTGGAGACGGCCCTTAATTGACAACATTCTAAAAGGCATAGTTTCAGAAGACAAGATCCTGGCCAAACGACTGATGAGACGAAGCAAGCAGTACGTAGTTATAGGGGACAAACTATACAAGCGCGTGGCTTTAACAAGGATACTCCAAAAGTGCATCTTGTCGAGCGAGGACCTCCAAATCCTTAATGAAGTTTACGCCGGGGCATGCGGCAACCACGCTGGGGTAAGGATGCTGGTCGGTAAGGCATTTTGATCAGGCTTCTATTGGCCGACAGCCAACAGCGATGCCAAAGAATTAGTCAAAAAGTACACAGGCTATCGGTTCTTCGCCAAGCAAAGCCACCTCCTATTTTAAGCCCTTCAAACAATCCTACCAACTTAGCCCTTTGCTTGCTGGGGACTCGATATGGTAGGACCTTTTCAAAAGGCTCCTCAAGACATCGACCAGCTCCTGATAGCCATTGATAACTTTAGCAAGTGGATAGAAGTCATGCCTTTGAAGAACTGCACGGCCAAAAAAGCGGCACAATTCATCGAAGGAATCACTTATCGGTTCAGCGTCCCGAACAAAATCATAACTGACCTTGGGACTCAGTTCACCGCAAGCGATTTCTAGGATTTTTGTGAGGAACGATTGATCGAGGTCAAGTATACGTCGGTCGCCTACCCTCAAGCCAACGGACAGTGCGAGCGTGCCAACGGGATGATCCTCCAAGGTTTAAAGGCTCAAATCTTCGATCCTTTGTAGAAGTACACCGAGAAGTAGCTCCAAGAACTCCCCGCAGTACTCTGGGGGCTCCGCACATAGCTAAACCGGGGCACGGGATAGACACCCTTCTTCCTCGTCTACAGCTCCGAAGCAATCCTCCCGAGCGATATGTTACACAACTGCCCCCGAGTTCAATATTACGATGAAGAAACTGTAAAGCAGACAAGGGCCGAAGACAGTGTAGTCGGACCGGTATCAACAAACCCTTCGACGATATCATGATAGCAATGTGCAAAGCAAAAGCTTTAGAGTAGGTGACCTGGTACTTCACCGAGTACAATCAACCGTCAGGATGCACAAACTCTCTACCCCTAGGAAGGACCTTTCATTATCTCTAAAGTAACAAGACCAGGGATATACAAGCTAATGCGAGAAGACGGGCAAGCAGTACCAAACTCCAGGAACATAGAGCACCTTCATCGGTTTTACACCTAACAGAACTTTGTTAAATAACCTTTTTTGATGATACATGTGTAGGCACTCGTCGATCCCGTGGCACCATTTCTTCATCAACCCTACCAACTACTTCCCCCTAGACAGGCAACTGGGTCTGAAAGGTGTCAGCCTTATGGCTGTACACCCGTAATAGAACCGACACTAAAAATGAGTATCAGTGGCAGTTCGTAATACGAACCGACACTGAAAGTGAGTATCAGTGATGGTTCGCAATACGAACCGACACTGAAAGTGGCTATCAGTGACGGTTCCAGAACCGCCACTGATAATCGTGGACTATCAGTTCTGACTAATCAGTGACGGTTCAGAACCCAAAACTGATGACGATTTTGACCTGACACTGATGTTAGTTTCTGCAGTAGTGTCAACAAAAAAACATATGGTTTCAACGTAATAACATAAATAGTATAGCATTATAGCACTAGTAGGAACAGAAGTAGCAAGGGCGGCTAATGATTAGTTAGTTGCTACTAGGCCGAGCCAATTAATTTAAAAAAATAAATGAAATGTTATTAATCGGTAAACTCGCATGTAATCTTGAGTTTCAAATCAAACCTAGTGACACCTACTACTAGGTGTGCCTGTATATGACAAAGAAGCTAGATTCAAAACAATAACAAAGCCATGCATTCAGTCTGCAACTGGGTATGTATTGGATATGGTTATCTCTATCATTTGAATGATGTTTAAAGTGACACGGAGCAATTCTCTCCCTAGATTAATTTAACCTTGATACTCATCGGCCATGTTCTAATTAACTGGTTGGATAGCTATCTAGCTAAGATGGAAATTTCTACTCCAACAATTTCTATTACATATTTTATATGAAAATGGCTTGTAAAATATTACAGGCGGTGTATTGATCCATATAAAGTAGGGAGGTGTATATCAGGTATGTCGTGGAAATTTTGACCTAAACACATTCTCAAATTTGAGACCGAGACTTAAAAGCATAATTTGTGATCTGAGCAAATGACTATGTGATGTAACCATGATTACTATGGATATAACCAAAACTCTCGTCTTAGAACTCACATTAAATCTTTAGGTGAACTCGTTTCTAAGTACCTCTTTATATTATCTTGAGAATAAATTGCTACCTAAGGATGATATTATTGTTAGGAACCATGGAAAAGATGAAGAAGCACATGGAGACAAGCCAAGAGTTGGAGAAGAACCAGCGAGAATGTCCAAGCCGAGTTGGAAGTCCAATCTAACTCCAGTTCGAGTCCAACTCGGATTCTAGGACCAGCGTGCACTAAAATTGTTGCCCAGACCATATACGAACTCCATTTTTGATGTTCCACCCATGCACGGAAAGCTAACTTCGGCACCTTTCAATGACGCTAGTTTCACCTCAAAATTCCATCTAGATCAACAGGAATCGTCAAAACAATTTAGCATCTAGAATCTATCAACATGCTATTTTCTGTCTTATTGGGTCTTTGGGCCGTGTATCAGTTGAGCCCATTAGGGATACGTCCGGAACTACTATACAAGGTGTTTCTATAGCTGTCTAGGGTTTTTGGGTTTTTCTTAGATTAATCTGCCAATGCAGTTTCGTCGTCGATCGGTTTGTAGAACCCCAACTGCTCGTACTTCATATTTTTCATCGGCAATTCAGATTGCGTTTTACCTTATTCTTGTGAAGTTCTTCGATTGATAGCAGGAACAAAGCCTTCATGGTGAGGTTGACTATGTGAGAGCGTGGTTGATAACGACTAGACGTGCGGGTGTAGCGGCTACGAGGTGACGATCGCTGATCGGAAGCCTCAAAATGTGAACGTCTTCACGTCGATCCAATCAAACCTATCGGAAGATCGGGCCCCTAGTCACATCAAGTGGTATCGGAGCGAAGGTTGTCCATTAGGTATTTTAATTTATCCCTATTTTTCCATTACCTAGAGTCTAGAAAAAGCCACAAAAAAATTTTCGTTGTGTTCTTCATAGTTTTAGTTTTCCGCTGTCCAAGCCCCTCTGAGCCGTTCGCAAGTTTAATTTCAGTTTTGCTTGGTTGAGTTTGTGTCCTAGTTCGAGTCTGGTCGCTGGTTTAGAGTCGCGTTCATGGTGTCTAGTTCGAGTTGTTGCTTTTGTCACGAGAGCCTTCCTTGAGAGATCAAGTTCGTCTCGGTTTCGGATTTAACCACCTTATGTTAATTACCCACTTCGCAAGCCTGTTAGATAGGTCATAAACCATCTTGTGTTAATCGCCCTGCACCGCTAGCCTCCTTGTTTCAGCTACAAACCTATTGAGGAAATCGTGTGATAGCGGAACAGAGAAGAAATCATGCAGATATTTTCTGAATTGCGCATTGTTCGGTAAAACAGCCATAACTTTTGCATACGGACTCAGAATCAGGCAAATAAGTATATTCCAGAGATCTACAGAAAAAGTTACATCCGAATCCACCCTGTTTTGTCGAGTTTGATGATTTTATCTTCCCTAAATTCAGCCTGAAAGATTGAGTTTTCGAAGTCTGAAGTTTCTTCCTGCACTAACCATATAGCGCCTTCTTTTTGTTGACAGGTCACCCTTAGTGCTGCAATCATCAAAAGGCTTTCTGGCTTGTCTCCTTTATGCTCCTAGTCAAAAAAATAGAAGTGTCAAAAAAAAGAGAAGTGTCAAAAAAATAGTTAAAAAAAATAGAGGGAGCACAAAGAGATAGCTAGGAAGCGCTGAGTGGTGCTGTTTTTAGGTGCTATTTTTGGGTGCTGTGTTGTGCTGAATAATCTAACACTTGTTCATTTGTGCCTGTGTCCTAAGAATCCTTTGTCCCCTACTCTTGCTTGCTTAGACTAGCTCTAGGGACGAGTCTCGACCAGCGATTTTGATAAGTGATTAGGACTCTTATTCAATTTTGCTATTCTGTTATTGAATTTTGCTATCCTTTGCTACTACAAATTGCCTTCCGAGATCCACATACTTCTTATTAGTACAGATCTGACCCTTGCAATCACATCTCGCTGTCGTCAAACGTCCCATCTCTCTAGTCGTACCACCTGCTTCAATTGGTAAGAGCTTCCTAAGAGCTTGGTAAGACGTACAGAGAGAGAGTGTGTTTCTACCTTCCAAAGCTTCGTAGTTGATAGGGATAATACTCTTATGTTGTTCTCTGTTTTTTACTAATAATGACAGGTGATGTGAATGATTTTGAGGTTTGTGCTTTAAAAGAGAAGATCCAGAGGCTACATAAGAAGATCAACGCAAATATAGCTGCATTAAATACCATGCAGAGTGACATTTAGGCTATAGCTAGGAACCTTGCGACCCTCACTGCTAGTATTGATAAATCGACTAGACATAAACATTCAGCATCTATTTCTTCATGTGTTTCACTAACCATGGTAGGTCACATCAAGGACAAACACGAGGTGAAGAAGTTGGATGAGTGCTGTACTGCAGTTGCTACATCATTTTCAACCGCCGGAGGTAATATAGTGGCCTCTCCTCCTTCTTATGATGAATGTGGTGCAGAAAATTACATTGATTGGAAAGTCACAATTGATAAAATATATGGTCAACATCGCATGTGTGAGAAACGAAAGATTAATAATGCCGCTAGTGTCTTAACTTCTCATGCTTTAATTTGGTGACAGGATTTAACATTGTCATCACATGATAAATTTTCTCAAACTTGAAATGATATGAAACTACTTATGAGAGAAAAATTCGTTGCTCAATCAAATGTACCTACTTGCAAAGATGAAAGGCATGCTTTAGAGGAGCAGGCCATTGTACCTTTTCTTTTAGATACTAACATTTTGCAGGTATTTGAGAACAACTAAGTCAATGAGGAAGAGTACAATGGCGCAGAGAAAGAATACATACTTATTGCTCCATGTATGCTTCAAGAAGAATCACTTGATAATGAGCCTATATTGTCTAAGGAGAGCAACATATGTAAATTTGGTGGTGCTGAAATTAGGCAAGGTGAGTATACTCAAGATAAATTACAATTATCTACTACTCATGTTAGTAAAGAGCAATCACTAGTGAAACATGTTGATTGTTTTGTTGATCCATCAAATACTGATTTTAAGTAAGTTATTCACATTGATAGTGAAAATAAGAACATAAACTTCAATTGCTATCTTCTTTCCATACTTTGGCCTATATTGAATTTGATTATCTTTGTGAGCTCAGTAACTTAAAGAAGAAATTATTTTGTAAATCTGATTTACCATGTCCTACAAATACTATTTTTCATATCTTTGGTAAATATAATGACATAGGACTATATTTGGTACGTAGAGTTTATGTATGTTCAGATCTAAAACATTCTTTGATTATCCAAAAAATTGACAAACTAGCGAGCACTACTAAGACTAATCATGTCACATCGAGTTTCTCTAGTTTTGATTTAAAAATCCAGGAAAGTTTTAAAGAATGTAAGAGGTCATATCACCCTCTGTTACCATTATACCCTATGTCAAATGCACCATGTGAGTACTTTGCTTCTAAAGAAGGGGAGCAAAATAACCTGTAAAAGAAGGTTTCAAATGTAGTCTCAACATCGTGCATTTTCTATCCTCATGACCAGGTACACTCGATTCTAAAGAACTGATGATATTATATGACAAAATTTTGTTGCGTTTACTTTCATGTACACAATTTTACGGACAAGACCATGCGTTACGTGAGGACCTACACAAATTGAAACCGAGGATGGTTTTATGTAAAGAAGGAGAGGAAGTACCTCTTTATATTATCTTAAGAATAAATTGCTACCTAAGGATAATATTATTGTTAGGAAGTATGGAGATGATGAAAAAACACATGGAGACAAGCCAAGAGTTAGAGAAGAACTAGTGAGGACGTCCAAGCCGAGTTGGAAGTCCAATCTAACTCCAGTTCGAGTCCAACTCGGATTCCAGGACTAGTGTGCACTAAAATTGTCGTCCAGGCTGCATACGAACTCTGTTTTCGACGTTCCACCCATGCACGGAAAGCTAACTTCGGCACATTTTCAATGGCATTGGCTTCACCTCAAAATTCCTTCTAGATTAACAGAAATCATCGAAACAAGTTAGCGTCCAGAATCTGTCAGCATGCTGTTTTTTGCCTTATTGGGCCTTTGGGCCGTGTATCCAGTTGAGCCCATTAAGGGTGCATATGAAACTACTATATAAGGTGTTTCTACAGCCGTCTAGGGTTTTTGGGTTTTACTTAGATTAATCTACCATTGCAGTTTTACCGTCAATCGGTTTGTAGAACCCCAACTGCTCGTACTTCATATTTTTCATCGGCAATTCAGATTGCGTTTTACCTTGTTCTTGTGAAGTTCTTCGATTGATAGCAGGAACAAAGCTTTCGTGATGAGATTGACTACATGAGAACGTGGTTGATAACGACTAGACGTACGGGTGTAGCGGCTGCGAGGTGACGATCGCTGATTAGAAGCCTCAAAACGTGAACGTCTTCACGTCGATCCAATCGAACCTATCGGGAGATCGGGCCCCTAGTCACATCACCATGCATCTTGTCAATGAGACATTATCATCTCCTTTTCTCTCTTGGAAAGAAAAGGGGAGATAGTATTGAGACGGATGAACAACCGACCCAAATCGGTGGATGGATCAATCAGAGCGGCTTAGTTTCCATAGATGACGTCGATTATGCATTGGTTCCAAAGAAATCGTGCTATTGTGAACCATTTCTTTTGGCCGGCATTACAGAAAGCGACCTGGTTTCTTATTGCTTGCTTGGTTCCATGGAAATCGTTTCTTTTGGCCGGCATTACAGAAAGCGACCCGGTTTCTTATTGCTTGCTCTATTTAATTACTGTCACTTGCATTGATGAGAGTAGTTCCTAGTATAATCTAATTTTGTTGCTTGATTAAGTTTACATTGTGCACTGCTTTTGCTGTGCAACCTGCGTGCGGTGTTAATCTGCCAATTTCTCACATTGATCGTATGCATGCATACACTCTGTATCATCCTATTCGTATCGATCGTAGTGCAGTTTATATATGGAATTGATCCATGCATGCGTGCAATTATCGAGACTGGACCAGCTAGTGTACGTGTAATCTAATGACCTATCTACGATTAATAGAGCTTCACCCAATCGTGATCTAATCTAACCATGCGTATATACGTATTATAATCTAAGTAGTTTGTACGTAATAGGCTACGATAAATAGCGATGCCGCCACGTTGTTAATTAGGAATAGGGCTTGAAATTGAGTTAAGCGGATTAAGGAGCCGAGTCTAAACCACTTCCTTAGCTCGCTATGATCACATCGAGCCGAATCCGAACTGGTTCACCAGAGGCTCATTTTCTCGGCTAGTCCTAACAGTGCAAGTCCCAGTTTCCCAGATCTCCAGGGATTAACATGTTAGGCCAGCACTAACAGGCCACAAGTCCGGAATCAGGCCACCGGCACTCCGGCAACCGTCGCCTGTGCCGTCACCCCTCTTACACTCAGCGAAGGCTTCACCGAGTATCACACTTTACGAACCCGCTGTCAGCGAACAGGAGTTCGCCGAGTGTTTTTTATCGAGTACTCGACGAACCATTCGCCGAGTGCCACGTCGGCTTCACCGAGCGCCTGGTGTGGTACTCGGCACAAAAAGAACGTAACGGCCCCGGCGATGTGACAGTGACTTTGCCGAGTGCCACGTCGGGTACCCGACGAACGGGCACATATTTGCCGAGTGCCTTACGTGGCACTCGGCAAAGCCACGAACCCGGTAGCATTTGGGGGCATGCCATGTGTCTGACCGAGCGCGCAGGCACGTGGCGCGCCCCCGGATGCTGCCGGGTTCATGGCTTTGCCAAGTACCATAATACACAAAATACACGTAATCGCGCCACGTGGCGTGATTCTATGCTTTTGAAGGTGTACACTTGGCAAACCCTAAAAAAATTCATATTTTTTTTCCAAAATTCAATATATTCACATACACATATACACAAATCCACATACACATTCACATATATATCCACATTTCATCATAATTTTATCTCAAATTCATATTTCATCCCAAATTCATCACAAAGTCATGTCAAATTCATATTTCATCCGAAATTAGTCATAAATTCACATCACAAATTCACTTCACGAGTTCACATCACCATTCACATTTCATAATTCACATCACATATCTTCAAAAGTTTATAAAGCTGGCCAATAACAATTCACTAATAAGTGCATTACAAAGTTAGGCAACTAAAAAATTTATAATTTATTGATTTCGTGGGTCCCAAGGATTCCAAGGCACCAACGGCGTATTTGATCCCGATGCCGACGATTGTGAAAGTTGCCTAGAGGGGGGGTGAATAGGCAATCTGAAATTCTCAATAAAATAGGTTAGTTCAAAACCTCCAGGACCCGGACTATCTGGACTTTAATCGGATACTCTGGGTGCCGGACAAAACAGAAACCTGTCTGAGGTCCGGACTATCCGGGTAGTAACCGGATCGTCTGGGCACACCAGATCTGATACGAAAACTAATATGAAAAATAATCTACCCAATGAATTCAATGAGACTTAAACTAGCTAGCAACTAGATAGATCAACAGTAAATATAACTAGCAAGATAAATGATGGACACAATGATTTTTTTCTGAAGTTCGAATTCTTCGATCCTACGTCTCCGTTGAGGAAACCCTAAGAGGCCAGGTCTCTTTTAACCCTAATCATCACTAAGCGCTCACCTCCGTAGCCTTGGTTTTTACTCAGTTACCTCTTTGAAGCCAAGACGAAACTTTGTACAAACGTATCCGGTCACCCACACGCTTTGGGTGCTCGTGGATCGACGCCTAGCCATCTAGGAGACTTCGATCTTCAAGAGTAATAAACTCGATGACGTGATCCGATGCCATGTGCTCAAGGAACAGCGAAGAACATCAAGCACACACCCACACAACTCTCAAGAAATTGATCAAATGAGAAACCAAGGAGATTGTGTGGAGAAATCTCTTTTCTTCCCTCAAGATCCAAACCAACACACAAGGAAGAAGGAGAAAGAATGGCAGAGCGTCTAGGATTTACAAATCACGTCTCCCTTATTATGGAAAGAGATGTTATTTATACCCTGCACGAAATCTATTCGTTAAGGCAAAAAAACCATGCACTGTTCATTCAGACAGTCCGGGTTTAACCGGATGATCCGAACCAAATAAATTCGAAACAGAACGAGTGTTTCGGACAGTCTAACTGGAGTCCGGATATTCCAGGCCAAAAATGAGTCCAAACAGAAGAGTGTTCTCGGACAGTCCAACCAAGGTCCGGACGGTTTGGGCCACGGAATAAAAATCAAACAAAGAGCAATTTTTGGACCATCCGACCAAAATCCGGATGCTCCAGCTTCAAAAATAAATTCAACAAAAACAAGTTTTCGGATGGTCCGGTCAGAGTCTGGACAATCCGACTTGAAAAACAAATCGAACAGAAACATGTTTTCGGATCGTCCGATCAAAACCCGGACAGTCCGACATGTAAATAAAATCAAAACAGAAGCCTATTTTTGGATTGTCCGGTTTGAACCCGGACAGTCCGTAGTGCAAATAAAATCCAACAGAAGGTAGATTTCGGACCATCCAGCTTGAACCCGGACAATCCGGCTTTTCTAAAAAGCAAAAACCAACTGAGAAAAATTCTAAAACTTTCAACGAAAGATTTTTGATTTGAGCACATAGCTTTGGATCAACTATCAGCGCATCCCTCTTGATAGTACGGCATACTTAGACTCAAGAAAATATAAAATATTTGCAATAAGCATAATTTGAGCCTAAGTAAAGCTAATAATCTGATTTCTTCAAGATCGATAGAGCTGCAATGCCACTTTTAATTTTTAATTCATGTATTCATCTTAGCAACCATATCAGTAGTATTTGATCGCTATTGTCATTAATACACCAAAATAAATTAGGAGCCTAGATACATCAAGATGCACTTTCAGGTTGAAACTGCAAAAAGGAGTTAGTTAGCACAACTGTATATAGCAAAAACGATAATTATAGGGTTAGAAACTCATATTGCTGCTCTGTGGAGTGTGCGAAGATGGTTGAGGTTGAGGGAGTGTAGGAGGGGGTGGCGTCGGTGACAGAGGCTGGCCCATCTGACCAGAATAAGAGCCATTCATCATCTGCGCCCAATACTACTGTCTCTGGGCCATCTAGGTCTGAAAATCAGCTTGCTGGGCCTGCATGGCCTGCATCCTGGCATCTATCTTGACCCTTTGCTTTCTCTCTTCCTCCATCCTCTGCTCGATACCCGGTACCCATGCCACTGCTCGATGCCTACATCGCCGCTACCCGGTACCCATGCCACTGCTCGATGCCTACGTCGTCGCTCGGTCCCACGCCGTTGGCTCATCGCCCTACTCCTGTGCCACTGTCGCTGCCCGTCGCTGGCTCCCGCGGCGCCGCTCGAAGCCACCTCCCTTACTTGGTCTCCATCGCCACGTTGCCTCTCCTACTCGCGAGCCAAACCGAGTTAGCTCGTGACTCGCCCGAGTCCGAGCGAAGCTCCTCAGTAACTAGGTCGAACTGAGCCTAGCTTGGATTCATGAGCTTTGCCGAGCTAGGCTCTTATTTGTTTTCACCCCTAATTAGGGATCCTATCGTATGTTTCTTCTAATTCCTACAGTTTTTTTAAAGTTTTACACAAGAATTAAAAATCAAATAAAATAACTTTTTAATTCTTTATTCATTTGCTTCGGAAAAGATAAATTGTTTATTTATGAGAGTATATAAAATTTTTAAAACCACTTATATAATATAAAAGAGTTAAAAATTTTACAACGACTTTCAAGAAATCGAATTTAGTACGTGAGTTCC
The DNA here is from genome assembly GCA_000418225.1 of Zizania latifolia. Lineage (NCBI taxonomy): Eukaryota > Viridiplantae > Streptophyta > Magnoliopsida > Poales > Poaceae > Zizania > Zizania latifolia. The sequence goes on along the minus strand of KE371417.1, from coordinate 25,032 downwards.
ATGTATCCTTGATTAGTTAATATATATGTATACACACGTATGAATGTATGTAATTAAGTAATAATTAAGAGTTTGACCTGTTTGACCTGTGATCGTGACAAGTTGACCCCATAGACGGTGATGCCAATATACAGGATCATATCGCTAGATGATTAATAAGCAAAATCAGTGTAGATTATTAATTAACCAAATAAAACCCAAGACACGGGCAGTAATTAACTATGATTGCCTTGGTAATTAACATGAGTAGATAGAGCTAGCTGAAGAAGAGGTGTCTGCATGGTAATTAGCAGCATCGAGATCCGAGAAGCGCAGCAAACGTAGTTGTAGCGATCAAATCAAAGTCTCTGCTGAGAGAGAAAGGAGCGGTCGTCATCCACAGAATACTTTTACCTCTTTGGAAGACAGTTCACAGAACTTTTATAAAAAAATAGTTTATTTCTTACAAAACTCTTATAAAATCCTTATTTTTATAAGGAAAAACTGCTCCATCCAAAAAAACTTTGTTTTTATTTTTAGTCTTCAAAAATTTGCCACACAAATACTTGATTTTTATCTCATTTAATTTAATTAATGGGTGCATAATTAGAAATCTCTGGTTTTGATAAGGGACACTACTTCATTTTTTATATTGTTAATTAATCGCTAAAAATACGGCAAGAGTAATTAATACTGGATTATTGTTAACGAGGGGAGGTGAGGGAGGGAGTAGTCAAATGCGCGAGCAGTAAAGAGGATCATCTGCGAAATCCACAGCGAGCGACGAAGCAGCAGCAGAGGGGGAGGCAGGCTTCCAATCCAACCTAGCAATCCATCGAGATCGCCATTCGATTAGCTCCTCGTCGTCGTCGACCTCGCCGCCTCCGACCAGTCCCAGTCCCAGTCCCAGTTCTCTGCTCTGCTGCGTACGGCCGGTATGTCCCTTCCCTCCTCCTTTCTTCCTTCCTTCCTTCCTTCCGATGATTTCCTTGCTACCATCAATCATGCACACATTCGCTGAGCTCAGACGCGGCCTATGCGAGGTCTTCCAGGCTTCCGATTTTTTCAATCACTAGCCGGCTCTCTACCTCCCATCATCCCACCACCCAAAAACTCCACATCAAATCCAACTCTGCGTTGCGGATTTCTCCTCGATCTCTCATCTACTCTCCTGCCCGCCGATCTCTGCGCCGTATCCATCGTTTTTTTTCTCTCATGTTAGTTTCTCGATTCCAATCCGTTGCATGCTCACACGCGTTTTTAATTTATTTTATTATCTGTGGATTTTCGCCTTTTGCTGTGTACGGATACTGTGCAGATTTAGGCTACTGTTATATTCCGCCAATTCAGTTCTGAATTTCGATGGAGCTTGTTTGATTAAATCAGCCCGGCCCGATCTGGTTCCTGATTCGGTGATGTGATTTCGTCTCCACCGCTTAGGCCATACACACGGACGTTGGCACAATTTGTACAACAAACGAGATGGGTTTCTGAACAAAGTGCTAGCTTTCAGGCTGCCTTCTGATCGATTGCCAGTCCCTCGTTCTTCATGGAGGCTACATGGATCGGTTTACCGGATGACTCCTTCAGCTTCTGTGCATATGACTACAGGAGCACAACCTTTGTCGATGTGCTCTTCTATTCAGTTGTTGCTAAAGTCTTCATGCTAGATGTTTAAATTACTTGCCCCCGTATTTCTCCTTTCACGCCGCTGGATATAACAAACCATTGGGGAAACGGCCCATAGGGTTTCAACATTAGGGTATTAGTGCTACTGTTGATTGCTCCGTCTATTTACTGTTTTCATCTAAATTTATTTACACCTGATCTATATTGTTTCTCACTTTCTGGTCAAAGCTATGTTAACTACTACTTGTAAAATCGTTTTCTCTATGGATCTTGCATTATGATAGCTTTTTCGATGTATCCTCGGTGGATATGTAATATGTTTGCACAGGTTAGCTCTAGGGGCTGTTGCAAGTACTCCCTCTATCCCATACTATAAGGTGTTTTAGGTTTGTTCTAAGTCAAACTTCTCACAAGTTTACAAGAAAATATATTAACATCTGCAATAGTCAATACTAAATAAACACACTATCAAGATAGATTTCATGGTGGATTTAATAAAATTGATTTGATGTTATTGATGTTGGTGTATTTTTCTATAAACTTGGTTAAAACTATAGAAGTTTGACTTAGAACAAAACTAAAACAACTTATAATATGGAATGGAGGAGTATTACTAATGTGTCATATGTAACCTTTTCTTTTACAGGTTGTGCTTTAAGTTCATCTTCCTCACGATTGAGAGTTAGTCCTCCTAGGAGGGTATGCATGACAGCCCCTGTGGCCCTGGCAAATGATTTAGAAGGGATCTCCCGTTCTCGAAGAGTCGAGCTATTCCGAGACGCTAGTTGCAATATTGAAAAAGAGGTGTTGGCCAGTTTAGCAAATGGCCAAGATTCTCATGCTTCTGGAACAAACCCTGGCTTCAGAGTTGGAGAGATTAGGCTCTCCAATGGGGATGTTTATTCTGGCACATTATTGGGGAACACACCAGAGGGCTCAGGGAGGTATGTCTGGTCAGATGGTTGCATCTATGAGGGTGAGTGGAGGAGAGGGATGAGACATGGGCAAGGAAAGACAATGTGGCCATCTGGATCCACCTATGAGGGTGAGTATTCTGGTGGCTATATATACGGCGAAGGCACATATACTGGATCGGGTAACGTCGTTTACAAGGGAAGGTGGAAGTTGAATCGTAAGCATGGGCTCGGATCTCAGACATATCCTAATGGAGATATGCTTGAAGGTTCATGGATTCAAGGACAAATAGAGGGCCATGGGAAGTATACGTGGGCAAATGGAAACACCTATATTGGCAATCTGAAGAACGGCAAGATGTCTGGGCAGGGAACACTTACATGGAAAAATGGGGATTCATATGAAGGAAACTGGTTAGATGGAATGATGCACGGGTATGGAATCTATACATGGAATGAGTGTGGGTATTATGTCGGTACTTGGACCAGGGGACTCAAGGATGGGAAAGGCACATTCTATCCAAAAGGTTGCAGAGTTCCTGTTAATGCTGAGCTCTATATCAATAATCTAAGAAACCGAGGTGTGCTGCCTGACATTAGAAGGCAGAATCATGGCTCACGTATTCTTCACTCTTCCTCAGTTGACATGGGGAATATGAAGGTTGGCTTAACTCGGGAATCTTCAGGTGCTTCATCTAAAAGAAACTCAAGCGAGCAACCTCATTTGAAAAATGTGTCCTTGGAAAGACGGTGGAGTCTTGAGGTGGCAATTGAAAAATTTATTGGCCACGACACAAGTGGAAGCTCTGGCCTAGAAAGATCTGAGAGCATTGATGATTCTGATCTGCCTATGCTTGAAAGGGAATACATGCAAGGTGTTCTAATCAGCGAGGTAGTACTGAACAGGAGTTTTTCGGACTCATCCAAGAAGGCAAAACGCCGCCAGAAGAAAATGGTTAGGGAAACAAAAAGGCCTGGAGAGACAATAATTAAGGGCCACCGAAGCTACGATCTAATGCTCAGTCTGCAACTTGGAATCAGGTAATGCCTCTGAATCTCTGATGTTGGCCTCATAATTACAAATTTTGCATGATATTGGTTCTTTACTTTCTATGTTCAGCTGTAAGCCTGTAACTGTCCTAAGCGACTCTTCTGTAGTTCTGTTGAATGCTTTTGTTAATAGATAGTCTTCTCTTGATGCCATATTGCAAAATGTTAACAGACCATTTGCAGGACCCTCTAGTCATCTAATGATGTACTGCAATCTAGCATAACAATGTCCACTGTAACATTAAGCTTTTGACACGTTAGTGTAAGGTTTTGATTTGATAGCTGGTAGTGCTTACTGGATCTCTAAAATATCAGTTCCCAACCTAGGCTAGGATTTGTGCAACCAATGTTTTCTATTGGTGATAAAGAATTTTGATGTGAAATATGCATTTTCCAAAGTTTCTTTTCCTTTTAATTAGTATGAGAGTGTTATGTTAAATACATTAGGAATAAGTATATCCTATAATGGTTGATCTATAACTTTGCTTAGGTACACAGTAGGAAAGATTACACCCATTCAAAAACGTGAAGTCCGTGCTTCTGATTTTGGTCCAAGAGCAAGTTTCTGGATGACCTTCCCAAAAGAAGGATCACGACTTACTCCTTCGCATTCTGCAGAAGACTTCAAATGGAAGGACTATTGTCCCATGGTTTTCAGGTTTGTTGCATTTATTCACTTTCATGCCAATGTATTTGTCTGAAATATGACCATGCCTTTTTTCTTGCAGATTTATATGGATTTAGAATTTACATACTTACCTAACATAATTTTCTTCACTTAGTTGGACTACCTAGTATTATCTCCTTTCTGTCACACACCTCTGCTTTTGTAGAAACTTGAGGGAGATGTTCAAGATTGATGCTGCAGATTATATGATCTCGATATGTGGAAATTCGGCACTTAGGGAGCTATCTTCTCCAGGAAAGAGTGGAAGTGTTTTTTTTCTATCACAAGATGATCGATTCATGATTAAGACTCTCCGGAAATCTGAAGTGCAGGTTCTATTTTCTATTTAGACTCAAGAGATCGTATA
>KE371416.1:0-15471 GCA_000418225.1 Zizania latifolia | reverse complement strand
AACAGCCAGCCCTGCCAGTACACCAAAGGCAAGATGTGCAAGCCGGCATTGGCCAACGCGGTGTTCAGCACCATAGCCTTCCTCCTCGGCGCCGTCACCTCTGTCATCTCAGGCTACCTCGGCATGCGGGTCGCCACGTTCGCAAACGCGAGGACCACTCTAGAGGCGAGGAGGGGCATTGGCTCCGCCTTCGCCACCGCGTTCCGGTCCGGCGCCGTCATGGGGTTCCTCCTAGCGTCCCTGGGCCTCCTGGTGCTCTACGTCGCCATCAAGGTGTTTGCGCTGTACTACGGTGATGACTGGGAAGGGTTGTACGAGTCGATCACCGGCTACGGGCTCGGTGGATCGTCCATGGCGCTGTTCGGTAGAGTTGGAGGTGGCATTTACACCAAGGCTGCGGACGTCGGCGCCGATCTTGTTGGGAAAGTCGAGAGAAATATCCCAGAAGATGACCCAAGAAACCCAGCGGTAAGTAGCAACATTTATAATTAAGTTGAGTTTTACGTACAAATCAGTTCATTCGAAAGCTTCGATTGTTACAGAGCTGTATTTTGTGTTGGTAGGTGATCGCTGACAACGTGGGCGACAATGTCGGCGACATCGCCGGGATGGGCTCCGACCTGTTCGGCTCCTACGCCGAGTCCACCTGCGCTGCGTTGTTCGTGGCGTCCATCTCGTCGTTCGGCGCTGACCACAACTTCTCGGCGGTGGCCTACCCGCTGCTGATTAGCTCGGCCGGCATCATAGTCTGCCTGGTCACCACGCTCTTCGCCACGGACTTCTTCAAGGTCAAGACCGTCCTCGGTGTCGCGCCGGCGCTGAAGCTGCAGCTGCTCATCTCCACTGGGCTGATGACCATCGCTGTCCTCGTCGTCACCTTCGCTGCACTCCCAGCCAGGTTCACCATGTTCGATTTTGGTGAGGTGAAGCAAGTCAAGAACTGGTAAGTATATGGTCACGTACCCTTGCTTCATGGGCATCTGCCACGCGGATCTATGGAGAGTTTATGCACTGGCAATGATAATGGCAGGCACCTATTCTTCTGCGTCGCGATCGGGCTGTGGGCAGGTCTCGCAATCGGGTTCACCACCGAGTACTTCACCAGCAATGCTTACAGGTAATTACAATTGCAATGGTGGTGCCGGATTTTGCTGCATGAACATATATGAACTCTTTTCGTAAGTGAAATACAAAAGTTTCAGAGTGCTTGACTTCGTTTGTCCAAAATCCTCAGCCCGGTGAGGGACGTCGCCGACGCCTGCAGGACCGGCGCGGCGACCAACGTCATCTTCGGACTCGCCCTCGGGTACAAGTCTGTCATCGCGCCGGTGTTCGCCATCGCCGTGTCCATATATGTCAGCTTCACCCTTGCCTCCATCTACGGCATTGCGGTCGCCGCTCTGGGAATGCTCAGCACGGTGGCCACCGGGCTAGCCATCGACGCCTACGGACCGATAAGCGACAACGCCGGTGGGATCGCCGAGATGGCCGGAATGAGCCGCCGGATCCGGCAGAGAACCGACGCCCTCGACGCCGCCGGTAACACCACCGCTGCCATCGGCAAGGTACAGAAAACAATTCAATTAATCAGAACTTTTAGTTAGTTTGCGACAAGGTATAAAGATGAAACTAGTGTTGCGATGGTTTTGTGCAGGGCTTCGCCATCGGATCGGCGGCGCTGGTGTCGCTGGCGCTGTTCGGCGCGTTCGTGAGCCGGGCCGGGATCACGGTGATCAACGTGCTGAGCCCCAAGGTGTTCGTGGGGCTCATCGTCGGCGCGATGCTCCCCTACTGGTTCTCGGCGATGACGATGAGAAGCGTGGGCAGCGCGGCGCTGAAGATGGTGGAGGAGGTAAGGCGGCAGTTCAACGACATCCCTGGGCTCGCCGACGGCCTCGCCGCGCCGGACTACGCCACCTGCGTCAAGATCTCCACCGACGCCTCGCTCCGAGAGATGGTGGCCCCGGGGGCGCTGGTGATGCTCAGCCCGCTCGTCGCCGGGACGCTGTTCGGCGTCGAGGCGCTTGCGGGGCTCCTCGCCGGCGCGCTCGTCTCCGGCGTGCAGGTGGCCATCTCCGCCTCCAACAGCGGCGGCGCGTGGGACAACGCCAAGAAGTACATCGAGGCCGGCGCGACGGAGGACGCCCGGACGCTGGGTCCCAAGGGCTCCGACGCGCACAAGGCGGCGGTGATCGGCGACACCATCGGCGACCCTCTCAAGGACACCTCCGGCCCGTCGCTCAACATCCTCATCAAGCTCATGGCCGTAGAGGCGCTCGTCTTCGCGCCGTTCTTCGCCGCGCATGGCGGCATCGTCTTCAACCACCTCTGAGCTTGGCACTCACTCATGTCACTCTTGATCCATCAATGTCAGTTGCTGCATCGTTAGGGTCTCTTTGGCCATCGAAACCAATAATAATTGTAGCTTGCAGTTCTAAACTTAATCGTATCGTATCGTTTCAGACTTGATCAGAGCTGAGCTATGCATTAAACACCGTATGTGTCTGGTACAAAATGAGATCTGTTCATGAGTAAATCACCGTAAGCCTTAAGGAGATGTGCACTCATGCTTTGCATACCACTAAATAGTCGGTGAAAAATTCTTGAAAATTACATGATATATCACTCCACAAATTAGCAAGTTTAAATCCGATCTACAATTTGTGCACAACTCATGTGGCACACTATGGAAAAAAGCATGTGATGCTAAATGTCCACCAGGCTGCACACCCCAAAAATGACATAAAGGACATGTTTGTTACAACAACTTCGAGATACATATGACTATCAAAGTTTGTATAACACGGTAAAATAGTTTGAAGTTTTATTTTTAGTTCAAAATAAAGCCAAATAACTCAGCTAAATACACTCAATTCACCCAATATTTAGATCCAAGATTATTTGAGAGGTATGTTTGACAACTTTGGTTATGACAAACGGGGCAAAAAAAATCGAAACTACAGTGTAAGTGGGATTTTTGGGTAAGATGCTGCAAGCTGTAGTAAAATGAGTGTTGACTGTTACTAGAGAGACAGTTTAATGGATCATACCATAGGCTGCAAATGAAAATGTAAATTGCTCGAGCGAAGGGCACATTATGTGCCCGTGACAGAGCTCGCATTGGTCTTACTAGGCAAATGCAAATAAAACAGCAAGACCGCCTTTTTTTTCTATAGTGCCGCACCAAATGGCATGTTGGCTCTCAGCTTTCTGTTCTTCTTGACTGTCAATTTACATGTTCAGCTGAGCCGAAATCGCAGTTGAGATATACAACTTTGACCAAAATTATCTCACCTCCGACCATGCTTGCAGGCTCGAGGGTCAGGATAATATGGATTCGACCTTCTTGGGAGCCAAACGTGAAGCCATTCCTTTTTGCCGTAAGGAAACGCGATTGAGTTGAAGCCAATACGGAGAAGTGTTATTGTCATCTCACTGAATAAGGCTCTGAATCAGTTGCTTTTGTTGTATGTACAGCCATCTCGGGAGACAAATTCTCTGCATCTTTGGCAGTACAGTCATCTCCATTTTGATGCGTGGAATCCAAGCTTTCCAGAGCATGCTGTCGTATATTTTCGTCCCCTACATCACCATTGCCATCAAAGCTTTTCGTGCTGGATGCAGGTGAGGAGTCCTGCTTATCAGCCAAATCCGAGTGCCTGCCCTTCACATTAGCCACAGCAACAATCTTTGAGCAGATAACTCTGGGTTCCAACTTTGGCTTCTTGGGAGACTTCCCATCTGTTTGTTTGTCATCCACTGGACTACGTTTTACAGTTAAGGCCTCATCATCCTCATCAGCCTTAACATTTATTGGGGGAGGTGGGCTGTAACAACCCTCATCATCATCGTCGTCATAATCCACAAGCCCACCAGACGCAGACCTGAAACCAAAAGATGTAGTAAGCACCAGAAATGAAGTATGCTTTAGAGTTCAGAAATTAAATAATGTTACACATAACATAAACCCTAGCAAGTTATTATCAACATAAACCAGCAGAAGAAAGCAAGATAAATCTTAAATACAAAACAGCTGGAAGTTATCTCAAGTTGTGGAGGTTGAGATACCTTGCAGGCATCTGATCGATGTCATTTCCCTTGGCTAACTTATTCATAGATTGCTTCTGTGCAAATGTTGTCCGTGTAGCAGAATCTTCATCACTGAGATAACTCCTCCATATAAATATCATATCAGTTAAGGATGCAACCTATATGAACACTATTGGACCCAGCGACAGGAAACAAGCAGCAATGAGGAAACAAAACTGAACAAACCTGCCCTTATTGAAATAGTCCTCCTCTCCCTTATCAAGACCTCTTTCTTCTGTCTTCCTTCTCATGTTAATTATACTAGTACTTTGCATTGTTTCAGCACTCTCCATTATCTAGCAAGAAAACAATGAGACATCATTTCCTAATTCAACAGAGGACATGAAAGGGATTCTGCTAGGACAATTAATAAATTCAGCACTATCCTCCAGTTAATTGCATAATGTTGTTCAATTAATTTAATGAGTAGAGTTCTTGAAGTGATAAGACTATAAGAGTATAGACAGCAATAAAGAATACAAGAATAGACAAAAGTCTAAGTCTCAACCTGTTGATACTTGAGTTTGAAGGCCTGAATGCTCCCCAGCTTTTCAAACCTCCCAAGATGGTACCAAAAGGATTCAGTAACATATATAACAAGAGATTTGTTTTCCTGTACACAAAAATGCATCAGATGTCAGCACACTAATTATAGAGATTGGCAAATAGCTGTCGCTAGGTACCTTTTGTATGTATTCCAACAGTTCAAGGACCCCAGAATGTAGCATGTTGTATCTATCCCCATTTTCAACAAATGCCTCAATAATTGGTTTCAACAAGTTGAACTTGATAACATGGCCAACAAGAAGCTCATCCTGCATAATACAGACACTACTTTAACCCAAGTTTCCCAACAATGGTGATGAGCCTTCAACTTTGCAAATTCAAAAGATTAATCTTTTGTGGGGGAAAATAAGGCTCATACATTTCTACCAATTATAGTCCTCATGAATCGGACAGCTGCGACAACCAAAAACCTCTCTCTCCGACGGGTTAAAGTAAGGATTTTCTCCATTGAATTGCCTCTTAAAAAGTTGACCCTACAAGTTCAGACCGGCCTTTCAGCAAACACAGAGACATGAGAAGTCTAAAAGAAGTATTGAATTGTGAAAAAAGGAAAGGGGGCATTTGCATCGAGCATTACTTGATCTTGTAGGGGTGATGAACTACACAAAAGCATAAAAGCTCACAGATGTTAGACAATATTTCAGGCTTAGCAGAACGCTCATCAACTCTTGTACCAACATCAACTGGACTAGATGTGGATTGTGAAATGTCCTTCCGGGGGGAAGACAATGCTACTACATCAATCAATTTATCAAGATGCTTTTCATGAAAAACCTCAATAACTCCTCTCTGCGACAGAAAGAAAAACAAAAAGTTCATAGTAATTCAATATAAATTAAGCACCAGCACTCATGCTTCAATATTTTGAAATGACCAGAAAATCATGTTGGTTTTGTACATCCAATAAATCATAACAAGGGATGGAAAGAATACAACAGAAAGAACAGAAGCAGCTTAGATTCACTATTTGCATAATGCTATAGGCATCACGTGATCAAGAATTTCTAATGTCCTTATAGTCCAAATAATTCTCCTCGCAGAAAAGGAATCTTACCGTATAATCATCAAATTTTACATAAAAGGAATATCAAAAGTTTATGACATACGCTAGTTCATCTTACACAGTATGTAGCCGTATTTGTAGCAAATCCATCCATCAGAATCTTTAGAATTTCCAGAAATTCACAGTGCATGCCCTCACCAAAGTCAGTTACCATGCCTTGAACCTGAAATTTAAGTAACTGTGAGCAGTATTCATAATTATTCTAGATGACGCACAAACAGCAAATGTGAGCTTAGCTAAAATTTGTTCCAACATTCCTGGACACAGCAGAAAAATGGAGATGCTTGAGAAAAAAGCTTCAATCACTGTTAACTTAATGGTTCAACTACTAGGACACATAAATACATGATGGAACTTTGGATCATGGGATAAGAATAATTCTTCCATTTAATGGCTACTAGTTACAAACAAAGTCAAAGCCAACTTTGAAGATATTCTAAGTTCATTAATCAGCTGTACATCATGTTATCTAATTGTCCAGCATGCAGTTATTTGTGGTGACTACAACAAACAAGAAAGATAAACCACTGCTTGAACCAAGTACAGGACAGTGTGGCACAAATCTGGCACCAAGACCGGGAAAAGGATGTAACTTGCCAGAAGACCAAGAAGAGAATTGCTTTCTTGGGAATTTTCTTCTTGACAAACAATATATGATCTCAGTTGGTTAGGATCTTGATTAAGAAAATATACAAGGATGTTTGTCCTGCATTTGCCAAAAAACAGTGCAATTAGGAATAGATACAGGAAAAGTCCAAAAATAATTAGTTCATTGCTCTGTATTCCAGAGTTACCCAGCTGAGATGAGCACTTTATCCTGACTCTGCAACACATCAGACATGATGTCAAATACACCTTCACTAGCAAGATCCCTGAACAGGGAAAAAAGATGATTAACCTTCTAGAATTGTCTCTCCAATTATCCAACTAAAAAACTGTACTTAAATGCTGTTTGTTTGAAATGTTGATTGCACCATTACGCACAGCAGAGTCGGAGACTATGCTTTAGCAAATTTGCATAGTAGAAGACAGAGAACATGGTTCATAGATTCATAATGTTGGTTTGTATTAATGTGAATGAGACAGGTGCACCGATAACCATAAGCCATAGAATAACATGACAAATGGAAGCTGTATCCCTTAAACTTACGGAAGTTTTTCCTTGGTATCCAAACATGATATATCCATGTCCCATGTGACTTGAAGATGGAGGGGAAAATAATGCTATTTCCTTTTCTCCATCTTATGAATAACCTTGCATGATACTTAAAACTAAAATGAGCTGGCTTTGCATTACTTTTTGTAGCCATGTTTGAATTAATTTCCTGCACTTTGTCTATCATTCTTCTCTATCTTATGAATAAAGTGTGTGCATTATATTTTGTTGCCATTTCAAAAAATAATTTCCTCGTTTTCCTGAACAAAAAGGTCTTATCAGTTATCATCGAATTTCATGATACATATAGTCTATTGTAGTCAAAGTGAGATGGCAAAAATAGATGAAAAAGCTTATCCAGTACATCGTCTTATTCTTGAATCGGGCTTAATATATCATTGTGTTTACTTAAGCATCACTGGTACAACTTCATTACTAAAGAGAGAAGGTACATTCTCAAAATACCAACCTACATAGTCGTAATTGTTCAACAGCCTGCAAACTTCTACTGAGTGTGCAAAACTCATGCAAAAACAGGACCTGCAAAAAACAAAAATGCTATCAATCCAAACAGCATATAAAAGAACAAATGAACAATCTGCATGAGCTCCCCCAACCCCCAAAAAAATTTTTTAAAAAAAATGATACATCATGTCAATTGAAAGAACTATGCGTGAAATGACCTAGAAGGCAACAATGTCCACTGTACCAATTCGTACAAAAGTACACGCCTAAACAAAATTGATGTCTGCAACTCCTAGCCCATAAATCCATAATCATATCAGCGCTCAAATGATGAAAGACAATGTGCAGCATGGGTATTGTGACCCAGTTGTAATTCAGAAAAGCCTCCTAACAGTATAAGATGAGCTAATGAAGACAATAAAATGCTTCAGCTAGCAGCTGGCTTCAGTAAAGCCTACACAAGACCTAGTTCGCTCAAGCTCAATTTGTTTTTTTGTTCCCTCCAAGTGTTCACAGCTCACACGAAACCATGGAAACACTGGAATTCATAAAAAGAACTAGCAAGCATGGACCTTTTTTACTTTTGCAGCATCTCAGCGATGGAAAGGGATAATTCTTTTGATGATTTAACAGAACATGTTATAACATGCTATTAGTAAAGATTTCGACTAACAATAAATTATTCCAGATTCTCATAGGGAAAGGTACTTCTAAATAAGTTTTTTAAAAAGTAGCAACAGAAAGGAGTAATAGTGTCACCATTTCACGTTTTGATTCAGCAGAAATATTCGAAGATCTCATCTTAGCAAACAGTTCTTTCACAAAAGAAGCATCATCCTTGAGTAAACAAACAATCTACAAGAGAAACAGATAGTCTGAAATAGTAAAATCACAGAAGAAAATTTTGATTCAAAGCATGTACAGAATTGGTAGTGTTGAAATACTAACAACAGCATTATTTGTATGGATGATTGTGGTAATGCTTGCCATAGTAGCATCATCAAGTACTTTCGCTAATATAACATCCTGTAAATACCAAGCAATCCAGATAAAAAACAGTCAAGAACTCAAGCACCAAAAAAATGGCAACAGAAACCGAACTAATGAAAACTCCATCTAGCAAGGGCTGCAAGGCAGCAGGGCAGAGAGGGGCACTGACCTTTATATAGCATATTCTGTATGTTTGATGAATCTTTGAAACCACAGAAGCATTTTTAATGGGTATAGCCTATGCAAAAGAAAGTTTTGCATAAATATTGTTCGTCTCAACCAGTTTATATGCACAAAACTTAGTTTACCTCCTTGAAAACTACATGCTCCTTCAGGAAAGCGCGATGAGTTTGCACATTATGAGCCTCTGGATCATCTGTTCAGGTCAGATCTCAATATTTCATTAATAAAGAACAGCACATTCAGTTTTACAGGTATGTCACTATGTACAATTTCGAGTTAAAATGACACAGCAATATCTTATCATTACTGATGTAGAGAATTATTGAGAAATCAAAAGTACAGTGCTTACATTCAAGGACACCTATTATCTCAAGAATAAAATCATCAGAGAAAATCTTGTCAAATATCGCAGAACTGTTCAATAATACTGCAGAAGGAGAAACAAATGTGAGCAGAAATCTAAAATAACCTATGAAAAAGCTAGGTATGTACTTACTGATTCCCTTTACTAATCTAAAGATCATGTGGAGCGCATCCATGTTTCCTGAACTCTCACACGTTCTGAAAAGGTTCACTAGTTTGGGGAAGAAATAATGCTGCAACACATTTGATGAAACAGAAAAGTTCAGAACATCCAAGTACACATATAAAAATCAATCAATATTCTAAATTTCAAAACTTCACAATTCAGTAGTTCACCCTATGTATGATATACCAAAGTTAACAAAACCATGTGTGAATTTTTTTATCTGCAACCAAACTTTTATAATGATTATCAACTGTTCAAGCAAAAACAAACTAGAACCAAATACAACAATGTAACAGACCAGTGACTGGAAGCTCGTCTTGCTAAATCATCTACAGAAACCAAATATGTTTTGTAATTAAGTATCATTAGTCACTAGAGCACCTATAAACAAACATGTAGTCTTCTATCAAGTAGGTGTCCAACAAGACGTTACATTGGTTTAACGGCAGGTCCAGATTTGTAGAACATGAAGCCCATAACTAAGTGCAATTATGTGGTTGCTATCCTATGCTGTGGAATCTAGTTAGTCACTCGATAGTTGAATCTTCAGTAATTTTAGTAAGACAATACTGTTATGGCACAATAAACATAGGGAATGTCCTCAAATAATTATTTCTGAACATGAAAAAATGGAGCCTAGACATCAATTATTAAATGAAATAAAGAAAATGGATAGAAAATTAGAAACATCTTCCTATAACTAACATCATTGAGCTGGGCAATGGCCAGTGGCCTATTGTCAAAAAATAGATGGGCTGGCCTGCATTAGTCTTAATGATTGTGACTAACCGTATACGTTAAAATGCTTGCAGGAAAAGACATGCTACATGACCAACATGTCACCATAGAAGCCAGTTCATTACTTACATCTTGTAATATTGACTCTGTGACAGAGACACGCATCCTCTCTGTCATGCTGCACTCCAATATAGTCTGCATATTTGGTCAACAACATTTCAACATTCAATATGTAAAGTGTAGTATAATTCATTCAAAAACTTCAATAAGAAACGTGTAATGTCAGAATGGTTCTATCATCTTGATGTAATCATCTGAGTTTAATAAAAGCTTCCTTTGTCTTAAAAAACAAAACATGTGTATGTTTGCTCCAGGCATATTGACCAAATTAACTCAAGTCTGAAGTCTATAATCTCTGCTTGCAAGATATATTACATTTCTAGTGTGCCAACCAAAAATATATATCAAAAATTCGAAATTCAGCATCATGAAAGCAGTATATAAATAAAAGATACATTGAAAGAACACTAAAGGTATTCCACACCTTTAAGATCGAAGAGAGACTGGACAGATCAAGAGGAGGAAGTTTCTTCGATTCTCTGTTGATAGAACTTAAGGACTCATCTGCAGGTAAACCAATAAGCCGCTCTGACATTGTTAGCAAAACAATACACAGCAGACAGCTACAATCATAAACAAAAAAGATAAGAAATAGTACGCTTGAATTGCATTGTATAAATGTAAGAATTCAATATCCTGAATCTCAAATACTGTATTCAAGTTTTCCGATGACAAATGTAAGAATTAATAAGAACCCTCAACATCACTTCTCAGGTGAACAAGTAAATCATGCATATGTATCAGTTGCATGAAGAGGGGAATATGTAGTTACCTACCATGAAAAGGTGGATTTCTAGAGGCTTCTAAAGATTCAAATGCTGGGGGTAGACCAGCTTGATGAACTGCAGGACATGACAAAATTAATTAAAAAGCAACACATCACAGCAGCAAGATAGAAATACATGGATTAGAAAAACACACCATCAAGGACATTAAATTGCAAATTTTGTTGTATGCTACATACACTCTCCCTGCATAAAACCATCAGAATTTAACAGATATGAGTAAGCCACTTGAAGGGATATGATCATATGATAATAACACCATTCACTTGTCACTGAATCACCATATATATGAACATCCAGCAGCTTCTTGAAAGCTCAGTGCTAATTCTAAAGCCTTTTCAGGATCCCTCCATGAGATGATTGTTTCTACCAAAAAATGGGTAAATAAAGTGTATGATGACTTAGGATAATGAACATTGGCAAATCTTAAAAAGGATATTTCACCAGTTCACCTTCTTGTTTCCTGTAGATATCATCAGATGTAATGTTATGAAGCAGAAGTGTGTCACTGTCCTCTTCGTCCACAACAGTCAGAGCAATTTCTCTTGACCCCTAAGTCAAAAAAGGTTGGAAAGCCTGAACCTTAAATGGCAATGCCAGAGATTAAGAATCAGCAACATTTATTAATAATCTTGGTGCCACAGACCACATCTAGTTATCAATTGTTCAGTCATTGTGACATGCTGCTTCTTGTCATACTTTTACCGGTGACAAGAAAAATCCTTTTGTTTTCTTAAATCTGGACATGAAGATCAGTGTTTCCATAATAATAGAACAATATCAAATGTCATGTGAAGCACTTTGAAATACCATGCTCATGTGCAACAGTATAAGCTTAAACAACACAAATATGTCGGCCCCATAAATAACTGGAAATGTAATTAATTTCAACATATTTGACCAAATAATGAAAAACAGCATGATGATGTTCAACAAAAACTGTACCCAAATCTGTAAATATCAGTACAGTATACAATCTAAAAAAGGGGACCAACAGAGAAACGAAATTTAAAGGAAGCTACTGCATCAATTGTTTTATGAAAGGATCATGGGGTGAAGAACATGAGATTTTAACTCAATATAGTAATATCCAGACAAAAATAGCCAAACCATACTTGAATGTAGTCAATGGTTGCGTGCCCTGTTCCCTGATCATCCCACTTCCCATCATCAGTCAATCGGTACACTTTGACTCGCTGGAGCAATTTCATCAGATGTTAATAGTGGTGCTTATGTAGCATATCACAAAATGGAAATAAACACATAAAAGGTACGGTTGTAAGTAGATTAACAGTTATAAGCAAACATCACACTGTATCCATAATTCAAACCAATAAATGATCGAGCTACTGTCTGGAAACATGGCATAGTGCCTGTCAGCGTTACAGTGCCATAGTTTAATGATAATATTTTTAACGTCTTCTAGTTCTTAACCAAGAAATTACCCTCCCTACCAACTAAAATATGATAAGCAGAGATCTCAATATAGATATATGATAGTGCAATAAACAAGCACCACTTCAGTTAGTTTTTAGTTAAAGATCATACAGTAGGACAGTAAACAAGGAACTGAGACAATCTTCTTGAAGCAGGACGGCTCAAAAATTCCTTATTCTAACTGGCTACTAGTAATAAATAGCATATAATTAGACAATTCTGGGATTGCATGCAATGTTAAGTTTTACATGGCATGGCCTGAATAGCTATAGCTCAAGGCACTTTGTTCTCGAACAGAGTAATAAAAGAATACAGGACATGTTGATTTGTGTAAATCCTTTGTAAGCAGAACAATCAAAAAGTTTACTGAAGTTCAAAATGGAATAAAAATGTTATGAACGAAAATCACAGTAGCCATGGGATTTGCATAAATCCTTTGTTGGCAAAACAGTCAAGAAGTTTGCTGAAGTTCAAATTATAGCTAAAATGTTCTGAGTGAAACACAGTTCGAAGTTATTGACCAAAAGCTGATGATTCCTCTTGAATCCAACCAGAACACTGAGCAATTCAAGTTCTTGGCTTCTTGCTTGGTTGGAATGATAGTCTTCCATAGAAGTTTGTATCGATGAACGAGAGGCAACTTAATTATCATTGAGCTGATCTTCTATTCTGAATCGAAAAGAAGCATACACATTTGCTATCCTTGTCTCTACTGCATTATATCTCATCGTAACTCTACGATTTCACTTCGACAAAAATAAAGTGTACCCAAGTTCAGTAGCTATCCCAATCATGGTTTTCCTACTCTCAGGGGGGAGTAAAGACCAAAAATATTCATCAAACCTGCCTTCCACCGCACTTCCACTCCTAAATTTGCACAGGGGGAAAACTACATTTACAAACATGAGGTGGGGCAGGTGAAATAGCTCTACTCCTCATATAATGGGGTTGCTAAGTCTAATCTACACGTGCTGATTAGAAAGAGATCAGCACCTGAAACAGAAAGTGGCACAGCACGTGAAAAAAAACTCCTCCTCGACTTCTCCAACCAGCCGCCCTGCATCACAACTGGAAATCCCCAAACCATACGAATCACACTCTTCCCCGTCCTGAACATGGACAGGATATCGAATCCAGGGTGCGCGGACCTCTAGAAACTCCTAAGCCTCGAATTGGGAACCAAACGGAGGTTTCCACGACCGCCCGCGCCCAAGCCGCTAACCGAAAGCACAGGGAGCCCTACAAACAGCCGCAAGTGGATCTACCGGCCTGCACCGCCATCAGAGGCTCCTATAACATTCGAGGAGGGGGCCGATAGGCGAGAGAAACTCACATGCATGCTCTTGTTCAACTCCTCGTCCGGCCCTGCCCTCCTCCGGGGGCCCTGCTCCCCCATCGCCCTTCCCACCCCGGGCGGAACACGGAAGGCTCCGGGATCGGGGCGGCGGCGCCTAGCAGCGGGAGGAAGCGAGCTGCGAAACCCTACCCGCCATTGACGCGCTCTCCCCCTCTCTCTCTGTCTCTCTCTCTCTCTCCTCGCTCTCCTCTCTCGCTTCGCGGCTTTCTCTTTTTCCGTTTTGCCCCTCGAGTTTTTCCCTTTTGTTTCTGCTTGCTCGCGGAATGGAGAAAATGCGGGGTGGAAGATGGAAAACGATGGACACGGCAACTTGGATATTTATGGGCGGTCGCGTGTCTTTGCTCCGCGTACACCGTCAATTACACACAAAAAAACCTGAAATGGTTGGCAATGAAAGTCTGAAACTGGACCCGGTGGTGGTCCTTACCAATGGTTTACTGTTATCTTTATTTATATTTTTTTAAAATACATACTATATAGATAGAAGTATAGTGAAAGATATCTATCGATCTAAATTGCTTATCATTTCTTTTAGGCAATCGGCGAGGCATTATTATACGATAAAGTAATCCAACTAATAAACTAGCAAAACAAATTGATTCTTGTTTATTCTAGCCTATTGACAAGGTGAGATCTCGCGTTTACATGCGTCTCATTTCTAATATGGCAAGGTGATCTAAAGTACAAACTAATAGTCTAAACTAGTTTTTGATTCTTCCAACCAATTGTTAAGGCAAGCTACATATGGCAAAGAAAGAAAAAAACACGCAGCAAAGAAATGTACAATAATAAACATGTCTTGAACTGAACTACAATGATATACACACTTTAGAGCACTAAGACATGTTTTCTCAAAACCATATTAATCAAAAGCGTTATAGTGCAATTTATGTAGTTTGTTCAAATGGTAAATCTTATGTGCGACAAGAAAACAAAGGGAAAAATGTTTCTAGTAATTTTCTCAATGGTTATATCTAGTTTAGATGGATATATACCAGTAAAACTATCCATCTTAATCTTCAGATCATCAGATCATATGAACATATTACTCACTTCACGTATATAATAGCAAAGCTCCTACAAACTTCAAACTTTCGGGGGTGAAAGCTGGGGCCCCATTGTGATATTCTACCTATAGAATTGTTTATCTGCACTAACCAACCTGACTTTATCCCTTTGCCGTTTTGTTTTTTCAAAGTGCCAGTCTTATCACTAAGAAATAATAACTTTAGTTTTGAGTATTTAGGTATGAGATTGGTTTGAAACCTAAGTACGGATTTAAGAATGTTTTGCAGGTTTATTTTATAGATATATTTTTACTGAGTGTTTTACGGGTTTACTTTACAAACATGTTTTGTGTCCGATATTATTCTTAACTTTGATAATTTAATGGTGATAGTAAAAAATACTATTCATTAATAACAAAATATTGTGAAGTGACAGAAGAGCTCAAGGATTAAAACTTTTTAATTCATGAATATACCACAGGTAAAAAGATAAAAATGAAATTTTTTTTAACAAAACTGTCAGTAACAATGTTTTCAAAACCACAGGTAAAATATCTAATTACCACTGCTTTCGGCCATTGACGTTTTGTAAACGGTAAACCGGTATATAAGTACTAAACCGGCCACACGCCCCGCGCGCATCCACTGCCGCTGACAGGTGGGCCACCACCATATCTCGTCCCCCCTCCGCCTCAGACTACTTCGACTACTCCGCCTACTTCGAATTCTCCGCCACCCCCTCCCTCGCATTCGCATAAACCCCACGCCGCCTCCTCCTCCTCCTCCCATTCCCCTCGCGACGCCGGCGCGAGCGACCGCTTAGCTCTCTCCCCTCTCTCCTCCGTCCCAGTCGGGCCGCGAAGCGATGAGCACCGCGGCGGCAGCGTCCGTCTCCGCGCCGGCGGGGTTCGCCTCCGCGCGGGGGGCCGCCAGATCCGCGCGGCGGGCAGGCGGGATCCGGGTCTGCGGGCTGCGTGGCGAGGCG
>KE371415.1:26560-37517 GCA_000418225.1 Zizania latifolia | reverse complement strand
ATAAAAATATTTTAATAAAATAAATAAAGTGAAACACATTCAAATCTTAGTTAAAATATTTTACTCACACATATAAAACATAGTCAACTACTAAAATGTAACAATAAGAATGTTGCATGTAGTCTTTTCTTAGTGTTGCAAAACAATATTATCGAATATTGCATCTGTTTAAAATATATTTTAACAACGTTACAAAATATTTTTCGCTGAGTATTTAAACATCATCTGATTTTTTGCAAATCTTAGGACACATGAATAAAGCATTATTGTTAATTTTAACCCTTTATCTCTTTTGGTTAAAATATTTTCTACTAGAATTTATAAAAAGTAAAATCTTAAAAAATAGCGATATAAAGATGGTGTCATTGCGTAAGACGGCAGTCCTCTGATGGGGTTACCCACGGAGGTAGTTTGATTAGGTATATGAGGATGTCTTTGTTCGGAATTCGATGGTTGCCTCAAAGAACAAGAGACAAAAAGAGTTTAGACAGGTTCGGACCTTCCGGAGGATAATAACCCTAGTCCTGTGTGCTGGGATATGCGCAGTACATGTCTGCGTATGTATGAATGTTGGCTAGTCTGAATACGTAGCCTGTAAGAGGTACCCCTGACCCCTTTATATATCGCAGGGATCAAGGGGTTATCGTTTAGGCTTTAATCACCCTATTAAGTTTCTTTACAATAGTTAAATCATCAGGAAACGTGGGCTAATTATCACTGCATTATTCGCTATCTTAATTGGTCTTCAAGACCGGCGGTTACGTCTTGGAGGTTATTGTCATTGATGGCGCAAACTGACTGTTGATCTGGCCTCCCGAGTGCTTGCGGTCGGGGTGTCCCCCCGAGTGCTGGACTTGGGACCCCGTTATACTGCTGACTGCTCCGCTGCTATATGCCGGTCCGACCTCTTCTAGGTCATCTTTAATGTCCTGTCTTCTGACCCCTTATTCCATCTAAGTCACCTTAAAGGCTCTCGAGAAGTACCCCGGGGCCATCACCCCGATAGGAGCCCCGAGCTCTTCATGGCAGTGAGACGACAACTATCCGGATAGAGTCAGGAAGGCATGAGGAGCGTGAAAATGAGCTTTTTTATATAAACTCCTTTGATTTACATGTTAGGTGCACCTGCTGGGTGTAGCCCCCGAGCCTGGAGTCTGCTAGGAGAGCAAGCTTTAGGGTCTAGTATTTTGAGTGTTTATAAGTCACTCGAGTCGTTGTTTCCAAGAGTGCTCGGGATTTTGAGCTTCAGCGGATCGGGCGTTCATTGGAGCGAGGAGCATCCGAGCTCCTGGACGTTTTGGCGAACAGGCGTTAGTGGGAGTGGAGGGGCGTCCGAGCCTCCGGGCGTTTTGGTGATCAGGCGTCTATAGGTGTTGAGGGGCAGATGAGCCCCCACGCATGTTGGTGATCAGGCGTCTGTAGGAGTTGAGGGGCGTCTGAGCCCCCGAGCGTTCAGGCAATCAGGCGTCAAACGGAGTAAGGGGCATCCGAGCTCCCCAGCGTTCGGGCGATCTGGCGTCCATTGATCTGAGGCATCCGAGTGCCCTAGGCGTCTTGGCGAACAGGCGTCAATCGGCGTAAGGGGTGCCCGGGCCCCCTGGAGTTTAGGCGGACAAGTGTCGGTTAGAGCGAGGGACGCCCGTTCGCCTCCCCTCCTAGACCGTCTGATTTGTTTCTAACGGTCGAATGGAGCCTTTCGGGGAGGTGAAACGACTCTAATACTATCGTGGAATACCACTTGGAGCGCATCTCGAGGCAGTTATGGCGTAATCGAGGGGTTGAGCTGCTGCTTCGTCGGTTATAAATACCATGTTTCGTTTTTCTTTCGACACAAGCCTTCCCTTTGCATTCAAATTTCCGCCTCCATCTTCTTCCTTGCGCCCAAACCTCCATTGCTGGCTCCCCGTCGCCCCGGTCGCCATTGCCAGTACGTGGTGTGCTACCGCAAGGCGCACCGATTGTTTAATCTGAAGCCTCTTGCTCCGTTATCGGCTCCACTAATGGCTTCTTCGGATACTGGTGTTGATCGCTCCAAGGAGTTCTACAATTTTATCTCCACCAGCCGGCGTTTGAAGCTTCTGGAGAAGGCCAGTGTTCTCCCGACCCAGGCGTTATCCCTCTGGCGTCCGACGGCCGGCGAGGCGTTCCCGACTCCAAACACCAACGAACTAGTGGTGTTCGAGTCTTTCTTCCACCGAGGGTTCGGCCTACCGTCTCATCCTTTCCTCCATGGACTTCTCCACCATTATGATATCTCGCTTATCCACCTCAATCCCAACTTCATTCTTCATATTTCCATCTTCATCCACCTTTGTGAGGCCTACCTTGGCATCGAACCACATTTTGATTTCTTCCACCACTTCTTTTATCTCAAACCCTACCCTAAGAGGGTAGTCGGGGGGGTTGGACTCTAACTCCGTGATGAGAAGGCCGCCGAGTACATCTCCGTCCCCCTCCTGACTTCGAACAAAGGCTGGCATAGCCAGGGGTTTATATCGGGAACCACAAGCTAGCCCTTTCTCTAGAGATCGACCGTCTCCCGCCTTTAGCGTGGACCTAGTCGGACCGTTGCGGCTCGGATGACCAGGGTACGGTGGATGAACTAGTTCTAGAGATCGCCAAGCACCGGGAGCAAAAGCCGACAGAGGTCATCGTGACCTTTAACTTTGTGCTCCGCCACGTTCAGCCTTGCAAGAGCCGGGTGAGGCCGGGGTAAGAATACGGTGGTCAGACCGACCCCTCCCGTGAGTCCTTAGAGGCACTAACTGCAGAGGAGGCCACAGAGCAGGTTCAGGATCTCTTCGCTGAGACGGTGATCGGCAACGAAGACGCCCCGAGGTCATTCCGCCTCCCCAATCCCCGACCGGAGGTAAGGCGCCGTAGTTATTCTTATTTGCTTTCTTTTGCAATATCACATGTCGGGTGTCGGGTCTGACTTGGTGACATGTTGGGGTGAGAGGCGTTCTACTCCTTGGCGCCTTTGCCAGAACAACCGCGTGCGGTCGGGCAGAAAGACATCGATTGAGTCGATGGCCCGATCGGCAAAAAGCAAAAGGATAAGGCCGTGTGTCCTCCTGCGACGAAAAAGCCACGCACGGCGGTGGTATCCAAGGGTAAGCCTAAGGTGCCATCGTCATTTTTGAGAGAGACTGGCGCTGACTCGAAGACATCTGAGAGAGCCCCCGTTGATGCTGCAGCGATGGTGGCATCCTCATCATCATCGCCATCGCCTCCTCGACCCACACCTCTGCCGAGGGGCCCATCGGGCACGCACCGATGGGTGAAGATGTGTGCCTTCTGGAAGTCGAGCAGGTAACTCTGTTTATCCTGAAAGCATGTATAACAATGTATAATTTGTTATCTTAAGTGTTGTATTTTGTTAGGCCACCGACGCTGGTGCCTGATAGGGACGACACTGCGACCGCGGGGGTGATCGGTGGCACTGGCGTGGCAGTGGTCGGTGACTCCGGCATAGGGGCGGTCAGTGACGCTATCTTGGGGGTGGTTAGCGATGCCAACATAGAGGCGGTCGGTGACACCAACATGGAGGCGACTGGCCCTACGACGGGCGTGGCAGGGTCGGCGGTATCGGCCTCGGCCGCCACCGGGGGGAACGTGGTGTTGCCGACCACAGACTTGGTGGTCTACACCGACGCCGTCACCCCGACCGCGGACGTGGTCGCCCCGATCGTGGAAGTGGTCACGTCGAGACCACCTGCTTCGCCGACTGCTCCTGCATCGGTGACTGCTCCTTCAAGGGATACTCAGCCGGCTACTGAGCCAGTTGTGGTGGAGGCAACCGACGCTCCCCCTTCATCAGCGGAGCTGATGGATGTGGGAGATGCGGGAGTACCTCCCGTCTCTGCGAATGTCCAACGGGAGGTGGAGGAGTGCCGCGATGCACTGAGTCGTCTTGGGCGTGCTGCAAACGTAAGTTGTCCATAGCCTTTGTCCTTCTTGCATTTGTTAAGTGATTGTAGCAATTGATGCTATTGTTGTCACAGCGCGTGCTGAATCGTCTGGTCAGGCGTACGGATATGCCATGCCCTGCCGATATCATGGACTCAAGAGCTCTCAATGCTCGAGTCCAACAATTGATGGCCCAGCTAGCTGAGTTCGAGGCCGCTCGGAGGGCGACGGAGAGGGAAGCTAAAGTTCTCCGGACGCAGCTGGACATCCAAGCTTTTGGTAATGGTCACACAACCGCTTTGTGTTTTAGCATAATTTTGGTGTGGTATTTCTGATTAACTTGGTAGACAGATCACCAATCCATTGAGGCGCGACTAGAGACAGCGACTGCTCTGGCGGAGCAGTCGGTGAAGTCAGCAGAGTTGGCCCTCGGTGAGGCCAGCGAGGCCAAGGAGAATATGGCCAAGGTAGAAACTGAAGCCATCTCCGCCAAGAAGAGGGCCACTGAAGCGGAGGCTGCAGTCATCGTGGCCAAAAAGAAGACCGATGAAGCAGTCGGTGAGTACAAAAGTACGGTCGACCGATACTTGCTTCAATTTAAAGATTTAAGGACATATTTTTAAACTCTTGACTGATCTTGTAGAGTTGCACCGACGTGTGAATGCCCAATTTGCAGACTTAGAGACTCGCCTAAGCAGTGTTCAGGCAGACTTCGACAGTTGCCGGGCCAGTGCAGAGGCGCTGTTGAAGACGATCGATGATGAGCCATCCTGCGCTGACCGGCCCAAGCACGAATTCCTTGACCGACTTTGTGGAGCACCCGCACACCTCCGAATTTAGGCTCAGGAGTGGATGCAGACAGTGGCGGCACACGTGCTCGAGGTTGTCCGAGCGCTATACCCTTATACTCGGTTGGAGCACATCTGAGAGGGTGGCCGTCGATCATCGAGGAATCTGACGTGGAGAGGTACTACTCGGAAGTGGAGGAGACAGCCGGTGTGCTTGTCTGAGACTTGGAGATATTTCCTGAAGATCTTGCCGAGTAGTACGAATATGTAGGGGAAAAAGTAGTAATGTAAATATGATACTTTAATTTTCTATACAATGTTATTTGGAGTTAGAATTGTGCTGTGTCCGACCGCCTTCATTTATTTTCCGAGTGATTGGTATAGCCTTAGTTCGTAACGTAGGGAAACTTAGCCGCATACACGCGTATTAAACCACAGGCTTCACAAGTAGTCAAAAAATAATAGAAGTGGTCGGGCAACAAGCATTAGAGAAAAACTTCGTTAGGCGAGTTTGGCGAGCCCCTGAGCGTGCTACAAACGTATCAACAATACCTCCCCATAGAGGGGAACGGATACCAACTCGAGGTGACCAGTCGGAGCATCGTCCAACCGATCGTCAGAGCTAGAGCGGGTCATAGACTCTGGGGTAAAGTGATAGAAAGGGACAAACACTCGGGGTCGAGCGGAACAAAATGTTGGAGAAAATTAGAGAAGAAGCATTGGTATTATTAACTCAAGATAAAAAGCACGTAACTTATAACATCATGGGTAAAATCGGTGTAGGTGCTTGATGTTTCAGGAGTTGGGGACGCGTTGACCGTCTTCTTGGGTCAACCGATAGGACCCTGGCCGAGTGACTTATGCGATGATGAATAGACCTTCCCATGGAGCAGATAGCTTGTGGGCGTCGACCGTAGATTGTACTCGGTGAAGGACCTGATCTCTGACTTAGAATGATCGACCGCGCACATTACGATTATGATACCGTCGAAGCACTTGCTAGTATCAGTCAGATTGGATAGCTGTGGCTAGTCGAGCTTCTTTCAAACTATCAATGTCATCTTCTCTTGTTTGTTCGGTGGCTCCCTCTTCATAATGTTGGATTTTTTGAGACTCATAGAGCATATCTACTGGTAAAATGGTCTCTGACCCGTATACCAGGAAGAAAGGAGTCCGACCAGTTGCTCGGCTGGGCTGAGTGCGGAGTCCCCATAAAATAGCCAGTAGTTCTTTCATCCATCGACCTCCATATTTGTTGAGAGTGTCAAAAACTCTGGCCTTTAAGCCTTGGAGAATCATGACATTTGCTCATTCGCATTGACCGTTCGTCCTTGGATGTGCTACTGATGCATATTTCACCTCAATGCTCCGGTCTTCGCAGAATTCCCAGAAGTCATTGGTGGTGAATTGGGTCCCGAGATCAGTGATGATCTGATTAGGGACGCCATACCGATAAATAATTCCTTGGATGAATTCCGTGACTTTTTTGGCGGTGCAGGTCCTAAATGGCATAACTTCAATCCACTTGGTGAACTTGTCAATGGTGATGAAGAGACGATCATACCCTTGAGGAGCCTTCTGAAATGGGCCGACCATGTCGAGCCCTCAGCATGCAAATGGCCATGAAGGTGGAATTGTTTAGAGTGCTTGTGCAGGGAGATGGTTCTGTTTGACAAAAAAAACTAGCATCCTTGACATCTTCTGACGAGCAGCTTTGCATCTTCATTGGCGGTCGGCCAATAGAAGCCCGACAGGAAAGCCTTTCCCACTAGAGTTTGGGCTCCAGCATGGTTTCCGCACATTTTCGAGTGCACTCTTTTAAAGGCCCGGAACATCTGACTCAAGGCCGGAACTTCCGAAATCAATCTTCTGACTCGAATTTATTTTGGCCTGGAACTTCCGGATCACACCCAGAACTTCCGAAAATAACCTTCTGACTAGAAATTTATTTCTATCCGAAACTTTCGGTCCAACTGGAACTTCCGGACCCGAAACTTTCGGGCCATACCCGGAACTTCCGAAAATAACATTCTGTGTCGAAAATTATTTCGGTCTCAAACTTCCGGGTCACACCCAGAACTTCTGAAAATCCGACGATAAAAATAATAGATCCAATCTATTTCAATCATATATCACCTATATGTGATCGCTACAGATCGAACACTACGCACGTAGGCTCTGATATCACTATTGGGTTATGGGGAGGCTACGCTAGCGCTTAATTTTAAAAATTTACCCCATTAGCCTAGGAACCATGCGTGTAATGGGATCTTGGATCGTTACCTCGAGCCTCGAGACACGCTCGGGCAGCGAAAGTAGAGTCGATGAAGCACGTCCTCGAGCTGCTCCTCACGTTTTTGTCCGTTCGTCAGCGATCCAACGATGAAGACGACGCGATCCTACGATCCAGCGAACTACACGGAAGGAAGACGAGCACCACTATTGCTTCTGAAGCTCAGAGGACATGCAGACAAGCATGAGACAGCTGACATCCACTGAATCATTGGTGTGCTTCTCATAAGCCCGTCTCTCAGCAAGTGGTGTATCATCCTTTGGTTCATCAGGGTGGGGTTCCTCTAGAACATAATCCTTTTTTCTCCTACTTGAGAACAATTCTCAAGTTTCTATACCAGTCAATAAAATTTGTTCCAGACAATTTCTCCCTTTTAAGGATAGATCGCAGATTAAAAACGGAAGTATTCTTTGCAGTACATGCCATGATCTACAACAAAAATACAAGGTTTAGTACTATGCTAAGTTGATCTTCTATCAAATAAAAGATGTATCACAATATGTAAAATGATCGTTTTTCCTCTAACGACACATTGTGGGACAAGATCCATATTCAACTAACTCCTAGTGAGCTTTGGCATCACTGCTAGAAGATTAGTGATATAGGTAAGCAATACTTGTTAATCACATCATATGTGACTCTTGTTCGTTGGCGTAGCATCCAATGCCCGACACCTAACTCTATGCCCCAAAGCCCAAAACCGTTTTGATAGCTTTGTTAAGCAAACCAATACTATACATGTGGTGTCTGACATCCACCCTAACTAATTGAGATAAAAGATGGCACCCTGCTTTGGCAGACCCACCATATAATGATCAAAATCTTTATAGGTGCAGTTATTGGAAAGAGCATCAATACTTAATTTTTCTGAGGGAAACTATTCTAACACGGTAACGATGCCTACCACACACAGAACATGAAAGAATAGTATGATAGGAATATAAGTAAATATCACAGGCAATCATATTAACTGTGACATAGTATGGCCCTCTCGCATGGTGATCTCCATCACCATGGCTCCTGTCCATCGGGTGTGGGACCGAAACTAGCGACCAGAGGGGGGGTGAATGGGCGCAAAATAAAAAACACAGATAAAAACAAACTCTCCTCAACTCCTTGTATCGAACTTGCGAGTGGCTTCAGGTGGATTCTTTTTGACCTTAGAGGGTCTTGGCAAGCTATCCAAATGAGTTGCGAGGTTTTTAGGTTTGGGAAGCCAAATGGGTTTCTTGGGTGGAGCTTTGGGTTTCTCATGGATCACTCCATTCACAGGCTGATCGGTTTTGCAAGAGTCAGAGGTGTGGGTCTTGGGATACTTCTTTTCAGGACTAAGCTTACTCCACTCCACTGCTTGGCTCAGGGCACTCTCAAAGTCAGCCTTGGTGTAAGTGTACCCAACTCCGAACCCATCTTTTCTCTTGAACTGTTGAATAATCATACCCAACTGAGGCTCTCTGGCACTCACCCAACTAAGAATCTGGCGGAGGTAGGTGTTCTCATTTTCGGCATTGGCTCTCTCCTCTCTCAAGGTAGCCATCACCTCCTCCTGGGCAGAACAAACCTCACACTCAACGGATGGTTGGGCAGACTTCTCCAGCTTCCTAAGTTCAGTCTTAGTCTGCGCCAACTCAGCTCTCAGCTTCTCAACCTCACTCTCCTGCCCATCACACTTTGCTCTCAGCTTAGTTAGGTCATCTAATAGATGTGGACAGTCTTTGCAGGACACAGCAATGGAGACTTGGGCAGCTATAAGCTCATCTCGAGCATTTGCTAGCTCCACAACAAAGGCATCTCTCTCGTCTACCCTCTTAGTGTATCTAGACTTAAGCGCAGTCAAGTCACTCAGCAACACCTCACAGGTAGAGCACTCAGCAGTATCAGGATGAATGGAAGAAGAGGTAAAGTTCTCAATGTTGCTATTAGCAATAGCAAGCTCACTCGTCAGCTCATCTAACCTCCTCTTAGCTTTCTTGAGCAATTTATCCCGATACTTCAACTCCTGACTATTTTTCTTGAGCAAATCACAAAGCTCAATCTCACGAGAGGTTACCTTCTCGTTGTCATCGTCGTCAGAGTCGGAGCCGGAGCTGCTGGTGTCGTCCTTGTCTCCAAGAGCCATTGTGCAGAAGCTCTTGTGGGACCTGCTACGATGCTGTCTTCGTGCCTTGAGCTTGTCCTTGGAGGTGATGAGGCAGAGGCCGGCAGGATTACCTTTGTCCTTCTTCTTTTCTTTCTTGATGGTGATCTCCTCATCACTCGAGCTCGATGAGGAAGAAGAAGAAGACAAAGATCGGTATGAAAAATGCCCTTTGATTTCAGCAAGGAAGGCTTTGTCCCTCCTTCTGTTCTCGTGCCAGTAGTCCTTTAGTACCTTCCGGACTTATCGAGATCTGGGCTTTCCCTTGGAATGGTATCGACTGGGGTGATCATGCCTAGGGTGATCATAGGAGCTGCCACCTGTGTCCCTTTTGAAATGGTCATTCTTCTTAGGACACTCGGCGACGAAATGACCTGGGTCACCGCACTCAAAACAACCTTGTTTGGTACCATGTCTCTTAGACATCCACCGATCATACACACGACAAACGCGGTTGTTAAAGAGACAAAGGTCATCATCTCCTAAAGTCTCCAGCTGCTATTCAGTTATGGACATCAACGAAGAAAGAGCAAAGCTGTGACAAGAGCTAGCATCAGTGGTAGTCACAAGGGCTAGGCTCTTGGAGCTAGAACCAGTGAGATTTGATCTCAACTGGGTATCAACCTCAGTGGCCTTGAGCTTGCTGAAAAGCTCTGCGACTGTCAAGGTATCGTATCCAACACTCTCAACAATGGAGGATACCTTGATCTCCCAGACCTTAGGATATAAGGTATGAAGAACCTTTAGAACCTGCTTATGGTCTGTCACCAGCTGGTCAGTATCGGCCTTGTTGGCCCGGAGCTTGTTGATGATCGACTGAAAACGACCAAACAACTCCTCAACTCTCTCTCCCAGCTTTTGTGTGAAATTTTTATATTCACGCCGGTAGGTCTGATAGAGTCGAGCATTGACCTGAGCTGTTTCCTCATGGTGTGCTTAGAGGGTAGCCCAGATCTCTCGAGCAGTGTCGAGATGGCTTACTCTCTCGAACTCAGTGGGACCTAATCCAGAGAAAAGTATGTTCACAGCCTTGTTGTTGTACTCATGCTGTGCAACAATAACTGGGTATTGCGCTCAGTAGGAGGACGAACTGTAAAATTTGGATGAACACACATGTCCCATATGTCCGATCCCTGGCTTAGTAGGTATGCTTGCATGCGAGTCTTTCAGTACGTATAGCCAAAGGCTTCCAGGGACGGGACCTTCCCTGAAGAAGTCATGGTCGCACAAATTTAGGTTTCGAGCCGGTTAAGGTATTGAAAACCCTAACCTTGCTCTGATACCACTTGTGGGACCGAAACTAGCGACCAGAGAGGAGGGTGAAAGGGCGCAAAATAAAAAACACAGATAAAAACAAACTCTCATCAACTCCTTGTATCGAACTTGCGAGTGGCTTCAAGAGACTCAGCGCAAGGCTGTGCTAAAACATCCACTCAAGGCAAGTTGATACAATCTCCACCAAAAGACAATCGCCGAAAAGAATCGCTCAAAGTAAAGACAAGTGTTAAATAATCAATCGAAATGCATTCACGAGTGCAACGAACGTTCTATAGAAAAAGACACGTACAAAGCACTGATGCGCAAATGATCGAACACTTGATGTGCGACTTCATTGACAATTCATTAAACATATAAAGTGCATTCCAGAACTTCTTAGGCAATTTAACAAACACTTGACATGCACTAGAACACATAGATAAAACATGTATAGTGCAATCTAAAAATCAAGTACTTGTAGACATTGAATCAAATACATGGCATGCAAGAGGCATAGATGCAACCCGTCGGGTGGAGAAGCGGTGCGGGAAGTGCTCGCCGGAGTTGGGCCGC
>KE371413.1:26027-37607 GCA_000418225.1 Zizania latifolia | reverse complement strand
TTTTCAATGCTGTCGACCACTCTAAGACAGGGAACAAACTTCTTAAATCATAATGCCTGTCCGGTGGCCTCATAACATGCTACAAACTCGGCATACATAGTCGAAGATGCAGTCACAGTTTGTTTGGAGCTTTTCCAAGATACAGCTCCATTTGCGAGTGTAAAGATGTAACCTGACGTGGATTTCTCAGTATCTACACATCCCGCAAAGTCTGAATCTGAATAACCCACTATCTCGAGGGTATCTGATTTTTCATACATTAGCATGAGGCCTTTTGTGTCTTGTATATACCTTAAAGCCTTCTTAACTCCTTTCCAGTGATCTAGGCCTGGATTTTTTTATATCTACCAAGCATCCCGGTAGAAAAAGCCAAGTCAGGGCGAGTGCAAACTTAAGCATACATCAAGCTTCCGACAGCAGAAGCATATGGAATCGACTTCATTTGATTGATCTCATACCGGTTCCTAGGACATTGAAAATTCCCAAACTTATCATCCTTGACTATCGGAGCAGGCGAAGATTTACACGCATCCATACTATATTTCCTTAGAATCTTTTCTAAGTATGTCTTCTGCGATAATCCTAATACCCTCTTATTTCTATCTCGGTGAATCTCTATTCCCAATACATAGGAAGCTTCATCAAGATCCTTCATATCAAAATGTGAGAACAAGAACCTCTTAGTTTCTAATAGTAGACTGACATCGCTACTTGCAAGTCAAATGTTATCCACATACAAAATAAGAAAAATAAATTTTTCATTCTTAAACTTAGCATAAATGCAGTTGTCCTCTTCATTTTCCTTAAACCTAAATTTTCTTATGGTTCCATCAAATTTAAGGTACCGTTGCCTAGAAGCCTGTTTTAATCCATAAACGGACTTAGTTAAATGGCATCCCAAATTTTCTTTTCCTTCTATAACAAAACCCTTAGGTTGTGTCATATAGATATTCTCATACAGATTCCCATTGAGAAATGCCGTCTTTACATCCATCTAATGTAATTTTAAGTCATAATGCGCCACCAATACCATGATGATTCTGAATGAATCATTAGATGAAACAGATGAAAATGTCTCATTATAATCTATTCATTCTCTTTGAGTGAAGCCTTTTTCCACAAGTCTTGCCTTAAATCTGTCGATATTCCCTTGAGAGTCACGTTTAATTTTATAGACCCATTTATAGCCTACTATTTTGGCTCATTTTGGAATTTCTTCTAATTTCTAAACTTTGTTGGTACTCATAGATCTCATCTCATCTTCCATAGCCTCAAGCCATTTAGATGAGTGGGGACTTCTCATGGCTTCTTAAAAAAAGGCGGGATCACCCTCCATTTGAATTTCTTCACTCATATAAACCTCATAATCATCAAGAATATCTGATCTTCTTACTCTTTATGATCTTCTGATGTTCTCTTGGTTTGGCACAATATTTTCTAAGTGAGGGGGCTGTTCTTCTTCTTCTTCATTAACAACATCTGGAACTTCAGGTATAAATTTATACATCTCCATTAGCAGCACCTATTGTTCATTATGTTGGGTTATGGGGAGGCTACGCTAACGCTTAATTTCAAAATTTTACCCCGTTAGCCTAGAAACCATACGTGCAATAGGATCATGGATCGTTACTTTAAACCACGAGACGTGCTCGGGTAGCGGAAGTAGAGTCGATGAAGCGCGTCCTCGATCTGCTCCTCACAGCTCCGTCCGTTCGTCGGCGGCAAAGTCGGCGTAATCCGACGTTCTCTAAGTAAGAAGAATAGCACCGATACAACAACGGTGCCTCTACGGTATCCACACGTACAGGGACAGGATCACCTCGAGCCGGCGTGCTAGCACCACTCGCGAGATCTGGAAGATCAATCACAACACTTGTGATCGTGGAGAGAGGAGAGGTGGCGGCTAGGGTTCTCAACCAGGAGCAACCGCAGCAGCAATCAGCAACCTTTTCGTGTTTGCCCCACCTCTCTTTATATATTACCCCATCGTGGGCCTTTAATCTGCATTAAAGCCCAACAGATCTAATCTGTTCACCTGACCCAGAACTTCCGTACCCCGAAACTTCTGGCTATAGCCGGAACTTCTAAAAATGACCTTCTGTATCGAATTAATTCTCGACCCAAAATTTTCGGTCCAACCAGAACTTCTGGTTCGTCTAGAACCCGGAACTTCCGGTTCATTCAAAAAATCAAATACCGGGGCTGGCCCGAAACTTCTGGTCCTATCAGAACTTCCGGATGCTCCAGAACCTAGAACTTTCGGCTACAGCCGGAACTTCCGGTTCCCCCAGAATTTTCTTGGGCACAATTCTATCAATCTCCCACTTGCACAAGAATCAATTCTTTACAAGATTTGAATTCTATCCCCTTAAGCGTGCGACCCGATAGGTTCATATACAACCGGCCGCCACCCGAAAACCCTTTCTGGATCACCGATCAATAGCGGTACCTAGCAGCACATATTGACCCCCGAAAGCATACAAAGTCAAAGTCATACTTTATGAACCTTGATACACACATACCAACCCCTTTACCACATGACATCAGTCAAGCTCAAGGCGAGATACGTGCCACCCTTGTTGGTAGCTCGACACTTCCTCGATCAAGTAGTGGATTCAATCATGATCAACTCTTTGATCATAGTGGCATGGCCATACACTTTTCAATCCAACTACCTCGAGGAGCCTAGAGACGTCTCTCCCGTTATGTAGGAGGAGTAAATTCCATCTTGACCGCTCACATCCCACGACATGTTTTGTGACACACCCGAAAGCAACCTTTATAACTACCCTATTATGAAATAGCGTTTAAAAGCCCCTAAGTGTGCTACTACACATTCTAGAATCAATGACGATCTCAGGTCTAAGGATTCTGCAGGCACACCATTTGAGATGACAACTGATGACACATATAAAATAACAATCTCAGCAGTATCTAAAGATGGATCTATCCAACTCTACGTTCACTAACATGAGTCCACATCACTGATTTGACACCTCCATGTCTATGATCTGTGAAACATGATCATCAATCAGACAGATGTGCTAATCTATAAATCATCAGTGTCCCACATGACGATGTGAGATTAGAGATCGTTTAGAACAACATCATAACATAAAGAGTCTCACAAACAAGTCATAAACTTGCTGATCAATGTAAAAGACATTTATTCAAGGAACAAGATAACCAATTATCCAACTGTACATCAGCATATACAAAAACAACTTCTTCTTATATACACTCGACTCACTCACGTAAGTATCTAATACCCATAGAACTCAAGTGCGCCTCATGCTTGGGCTGTGAGAGAGGCTTCGTCAACGGATCGGCTATGTTCAAATCCGTGTGCACCTTGCATACCTTCACATCACCTCTATCTATAATCTCACGGATCAGGTGATAGCGTCATAGTATGTGCTTGGACTTCTAGTGCGACCTAGGGTCCTTGGCTTGCGCAATAGCACCACTATTATCACAATAGAGGTCCACTGGACTAGACGCACTAGGGACAACACCCAGCTCAGAAACAAACTTTCTGATCCAAACTGCCTCCTTCGCAGCTTTTGAAGCTGTAATATACTTAGCCTCTGTTGTTGAATCTGCAACAGTTTCTTGTTTGGAACTCTTCCAACTCACTGCGCCTCCATTGAGGTAGAACACAAACCCAGACTGCGATCGCGAATCATCCTTGTCGGTTTAGAAGCTAGCATCGGTGTAACCATTTACAACGAGCTCCTCCTCACCTCCATAGACCAGGAACATATCCTCAGTTCTTCTCAAGTACTTAAGGATACTCTTTACAACCGCCCAGTGACTTTCACCCGGGTTTGACTGATATCTGCTC
Organism: Zizania latifolia; assembly: GCA_000418225.1. NCBI lineage: Eukaryota > Viridiplantae > Streptophyta > Magnoliopsida > Poales > Poaceae > Zizania > Zizania latifolia. The sequence continues at coordinate 33,763 of KE371413.1, read as the reverse complement.
GTAACACTTAGAGCATAAGACACATCTAGGCATGTACAAAGCATGGCATACATGATGGATCCGATTGCGGAGGCATACGGGATCACACTCATCTTCTCCAGCTCATCAGGTGTCGAAGGACACTGACTCTTGCTGAGAGAAATACCATGTGACATCGGCCGGAAACCTTTCTTGAAATTCTGCATATTGAACCATTTTAATACCTTGTCAATGTGCATGCTTTGGCTTAATCCAATTAACCTTCTCAATCTATCTCTATAGATCTTTATGCCCAAGATGTATGCTGCCTCTCCAAGATCTTTCATCGAACCTTTTCGAGTCGCACCGTGTTCCCACTAACCCCTTTCGAGAGAAACTCTTTCTCTAAAAAAACACCATTCCGGGCGACAAACAATTTGCCTTTTTCTCGGTTATAGAAGTAATATCCTTTGGTTTCCCTAGGATACCCCACAAAGAAGCATTTATCAGATTTGGGAGTAAGCTTATCAGACGTCAAACGCTTTACATAGGCCTCACAACCTTAGATCTTTAGAAAAGACAACCCGGGACGCTTCCCAGTCCATATCTCATATGGTGTCCTCTCTACAGATTTAGATGGAACTCTGTTTAGTGTGAAAGCAGCAGTTTCTAAAGTGAATCCCTAGAAAGATAATGGAAGATCAGTTTGACTCATCATCGACCGAACCATGTCCAACAAAGTTTGGTTCCTCCGCTCAAACACTCCATTCCACTAAGGTGTGCCAGGTGGAGTCAGTTGTGGAACAATTTCACACTGCTTCAGATAATCATTAAACTCATGGCTCAAATATTCACCTCCATGATCCGATCGCAGAAATTTGATTGTCTTGCCAGTATGATTTTGTACCTTATTCTAAAACTCCTTGAACTTTTCAAAGGATTCTGACTTATGTCTCATTAAGTAGATGTAACCATATCTACTAAAGTCGTCGATAAAAGTTACGAAGTACTGAAAACCATATCTGGCTGTATAACTCATTGGTCCACATACATTAGTATGTACAATGACCAATAGCTCGTTTGCCATCTCACTTTGACCAGTGAAAGGCGTCTTAGTCATCTTGCCAAGTAAACAAGACTCACATGTGTCAAACGGTTCAAAATCAAATGACTCCAAAAACCCATCTCTATAGAGCTTCTGCATGCGCTTCTCATTTATATAACCCAAACGACAATGCCAGACATAGGTCGGATTTAAATCATTGAGTCGAGGTTTCTACGTATTAATGTTATAGACATGTGTATCCTCAAGATTCAAAACATATAAGCCATTCAACAATGGACAAACACCATAGAGCATACCATTTGAAAATATCGAACAACACATGTTCTTTATTACGAATTCAAAACCGTCTTCCTCTAAACATGACGAAGAGATAATGTTTCTGCCCAAGACGGGAATAAAATAACAATTATTTAACTCTAAAACTAATCCTGATAGTAGCGACAAAGAATAAACGCCGACGGCCAACGCAGCAACTTTTGCACCATTGCTGACGCGAACATCCAATTCGCCTCTTGCGCACTTCCTAGTCCTTTTCAGCCCCTGCAACGATTTGCAAGTGTGAATCATTAATCTGGTATCAAATACCCATGAATCACTTGTACGAGTAGCAAGATAAATTTTAATAACATTTATACCTGAAGCGGAAGTCATACTTCTCTTCTTTTTCTTTTGTTCTTCTAAGTACAACTTGCAATTCCTCCGCTAATGGCCAGGTTTATGGCAGTGGTGGCAAGTGTCAGAGCTAGCAGGACCCGACTTAGATTTTTCAGCCGAATTAGACTTAGAGCTCGAGATCGCATCTGGAGCTTTAGCCTTTCCCTTACGCTTTCTCCCCTTACTCTCCTTTTGAACCATCATCACACAACTAGGATTTTTCTTAAGGCTTTTCTCGGCTATCTGGAGCATCCCATGCAATTCAGCCAATGTTTTATTCATGTCATTCATATAAAAATTTATGATAAACGGCTCGAAGCTCGCAGGGAGCGACTAAAGAATCACATCTATGGCCAAATCATTATCAAGTTTAGAGCCAAGCTTCTCTAGGTTCTCAACATAACCAATCATCTTGATCACATGAGGACTCACTGGACTGCCTTCCACCAACCTGCACGCAAACAAGGACTTTGAGATATTATACCTCTCAGTCCGTGCGTGGTTCTCAAACATGCCCTTCAACCCCACGATCATATCGTAGGAATCCCTATCCTCATAATGCTTCTGAAGCTCAGAGGACATGCAGGCAAGCATGAGACAGCTAACATCAACTAAATCACTAGCGTGCTTCTCATAAGCCCGCCTTTCAGCAATTGGTGTATCATCCGTTGGTTCATCAGGATGGGGTTCCTTTAGAACATAATCATTTTTCTCCTGTTTGAGTACGATTCTTAAATTCCTGTACCAGTCTATAAAATTTGTTCCAGACAATTTCTCCCCTTCAAGGATGGATCTAAGATTAAAAACGGAAGTGTTCTTTGCAGTAGGTGCCATGATCTACAACAACAATGCAAGGTTCAGCACTATGCTATGTTAATCTTCTATCAAATAAAATATATGCCACAATATGTAAAATGATCGCTTTTCCTCTAACGACACATTATAGGATAAGATCCATATTCATCTAACTCCTAGTGAGCTTTGGCATCACTGCTAGAAGATTAGTGACATAGGTAAGTAACATTTTGCTAATCACATCTCTATGTGACTCTTGTTCGTTGGGGTAGCATCCAATGCTTGACTCCCAACTCCATGCCCCAAAGCCCAAAACCGTTTTGATAGTTTTGTTAAGCAAACCAATACTATACATGTGGTTGTCTGACATCCACCCTAACTGGTCAAGATAAAAGACAGCACCCTGCTTTGGTAGACCCACCATCGATGATCGAGAACCTTAGTAGGTGCAGCTATTGAAAAGAGCATTAATACTTAATTTTCTGAGGAAAACTATTCTAGCATGGTAACGATACCTATCGCACATAGAACATGAAACAATAGTATGACAGGAACATAAGTAAACATCACAGGCAATCATATTAACTGTGACATAGTATGGCCCTCTCGCATGGTGATCTCCATCTCCATGGTTCCTGTCCGTCGGGTCATCACGCTTCAAGCCTCTATGAACCTGTATCAGCCTATTACTACTAATGGCACTATACTAGTTACATGAGCACAGACATCACATGTCGACGCGTAAGTCGTACAATATTTGAACAGCCTTGGGCTACAATCAACCATGACACATAGGCCATGTTATTACAAGTGAGTATCATATACTTTGCAAGGCCATACCAGTCACAACATTCACTGCAAAAATGAGTTAGGCGGAATCTAGACGTGACTGAGCTGGACCCGGAAGTTCTGGCTCAGAGGACCGGAACTTTTTGGTCGAAGGGCCCGAAACTTCTGACTCAGGGCCGGAACTTCCGAAAATAACTTCTGTATAGAATTTATTTCTGTCCGAAACTTCTGGTCTAACCGAAACTTCCGAGTCATACCCGGAACTTCCAAAAATAACATTATATATCGAAAATCATTTCGGCCCGGAGCTTCTGGTCCAACAGGAACTTCCGAAAAATCCGACGCAAAAATAATAGATCCAATCTATTTCCATCACATATCACCATATGTGATCGATCCAGATCGAACACTACGCACGTAGGCTCTGATACCACTGTTGGGTTATGGGGAGACTACGCTAGCGCTTAATTTCAAAAATTTACCCCGTTAGCACAGGAACCATGCGTGCAATAGGATCATGGATCATTACCTTGAACCACGAGACGCGCTCGGGCAACGAAAGTATAGTCGATGAAGCGTGTCCTCGATCTGCTCCTCACAGCTCCGTCCGTTCGTCGGCGGCGAAGTCGGCGTAATCTGGCGTTCTCCAAGGAAGAAGAATAGCACCGATGCAGCAACGGTGCCTCTATGGTATCCACATGTACAGGAACAGGATCACCTCGAGCCAGCGTGCTAGCACCACTCGCAAGATCCGAAAGATCAATCACAACACTTGTGATCGTGGAGAGAGGAGAGGTGGCGGCTAGGGTTCTCAATCAGGAGCAACCGCAGCAGCAATCAGCAACCTTTTCGTGCTTGCCCCACCTCTCTTTATATAGTACCCTATCGTGGGCCTTTAATCTGTATTAAAGCCCAACAGATCTAATCTGTTCACCTGACCCAGAACTTTCAGCTATAGCCAGAACTTCCGAACCCTAGAACTTCCGGCTATAGCTGGAACTTTCGAAAATGACCTTCTGTATCGAATTAATTCTCAACCCGGAATTTCTGGTCCAACCAAAACTTCCGGTTCCTCCAGAACCCGGAACTTTCGGCTACAGCCAAAACTTCTGGTTCATCCAGAAAATCGAATACCGGGGCTGGCCCGAAACTTCTGGTCCTACCAGAACTTCTGGATGCTCCAGAACCCAGAACTTCTGACTACAGCCGGAACTTCCGGTTCCCTCAGAATTTTTTTGGGCATAATTCCATCACATTAGCCTCATGAACAATAGGTGCTGCTAATAGAGATCCAACCACAGGTGCTGAACAAATTAGTTCTACCACAGATACATGAAAATTAGCTCTTGAATCATAGAAGTGGGTACACAGACCCGCTTCTCTTCAAGGCTAATCTCTCGAAGCATTGTACTCCCCCTGATCATTGCGTCTTCTAAAAGACCGCATGTCTTATTTCTACAAACTTAGTATGCCGATCAAGACAATAGAAATAAAAACCATTAGATTTATCTGGATAGCTAATAAAATGACAGCTTACTGTCCTAGAATTTAACTTACCAATATTTAGGTTAAATACACCTTAGTCTCAGTAGGGCAGCCCCACACTCTTAAATAATTAAGTGAAGGCTTTCGTCCAGTCCACAATTCATACGGCGTTTTAGGCACCGACTTAGTAGGGACCCGATTAAGAATATGAATGGCGGTTTTTAATGCCTCCATCCACAAATTAATCGGCAGAGTAGAATAACTTAGCATGCTTCTTACCATATCCATTAAGGTGCGATTGCACCTTTCTGCCACTCCGTTTTGCTGAGGTTTGCCCGGTGTAGAATATTGAAAAACTATGCCATTCTCTTGGAGAAACCTTGCAAAAGGTCCAAGAATTTGGCCATAAGGGGTATGACGACCGTAGTACTCCCCCCACGGTCAGATCTTACTATTTTAATCTTTAGATCATGCTGATTTTCTACTTCAGCCTTAAATATCTTAAATTTATCCAAAACTTCTGATCGCTCTTTAATTGGATAAATATAGCCATATCGCGAATAGTCATCTGTAAATGTTATGAATGAGTCATAACCATCTACAGACGTCACAGGAAACAAACCACAAATATCCGTGTGAATTATTTCTAAAATTCTTGCGCTTCGCTTTGCGTCTTTCTTAATTTGTTTGACGTATTTGCCCTTAATGCAATCGATACATTGCTCAAAGTCTGAAAATTCTAAAGACGGAAGAATTGATTCTTTAACTAAACGTTCAATCCTCCCCCTCGAAATGTGGCCTAAACGACAATGCCATAATTTATCATGCTCGAAGGCAAGACTAACCACTTTATTGTCAAATATAACAGAACATTGTTTGTTCCTAAAATGACAATTGAAACTATCATTGTCTAAACAAAATACTGAAATTAAATTCCTTCTCATGGAAGGTACATAGAGAACATCGTGCAAATGAATAGTAAAGCCATTGTTTATTTCTAATGGAAGTTCTCCAATGGCTTTGACTTCTGCTTCGATACCGTTCGCTACTCTAATTGTTCTTTCTCTTCTTGCTAATGTTCTCATCGTAGCAAATCCCTGAAAAGAATTAGCAACATAAACAGTTGCACCTGAGTCAATCCACCAAGCAGAACTTAGAAATTCTAAATATAGAGATTCATCTATAGATGTAATTTCATCCTTACCATTTCTGTTCATCCATTTTAGGAACTCCACACAGTCCTTCATGTGGTGTCCCTCCTTTTTATAATGTCTGCATACGCCCTTTGGGACGTTATGTTCCTTCATGGGAGCCTTTCCTTTTTGCTTAGAAGAGGAGTCCTTAGCATCATTAGAATAACTCTTATAATGCTTCTTAGGGAATTAATGTTTCTTTCCCTTATTGTGATGCACATGGTAAACTGAATCACCGCGTGCCTCCTTAATCCTCTCCTCCTCTTGCACACATGAGGAGATCAGCTTCTCAATGCTCCAGCGCTCAGGCTGTGAGTTGTAGTTGATAACAAATGCCTCAAAGTCATTGGGCAGAGACACCATAATCAAACGGACAACAAAGTCATCCTTGAGCCCCATGTCCATTGGCTTGAGCTTGAAAGCCATGTTGCTCATCCTTAGAATGTGCTCTCTTACCCCACCGCCTCGGTACTTCTCAGTCACAAGCTTCTTAATAAGGGTACTTACGTATGCCTTTAAAAAGCCAGTATACTGACTCTCCACCCTTTTGAGTTACTCCTTAGTGGTCTCACATGGTGGTATGGATCCTCTTATTGCTTCTATGATGGAGCTCTTAATCACCATGAGTCACTTACTGTTGGACTGATCCCACTTAGTACGATCGATGTCGTACTTCATTCTTACTTCAGCGAAGTCCCGTGATCTGGTGGTGAAAGCCTCCTGACTCTCACCATCCTGAATCACAAACTCCGAAGACTTAACGGGACGATCATGCGTCAGTGCAAGATCTATGTCCCATAGCGCAAGCGCTATCTCAATATTCTTTCTCCAAGAACTGTAGTTCTCTTCATTGAGAGGCTCAATAGCGGAGAGCCGACTTAGCATGTTGCCTGATAAGGAATGATTATCAAAAGAAGTTAATTCAGGAGACATAATATAGTACATGAAAAACTCAACGTTGGTCAAATTTATACATGTAACATGCTAAAATAAGAAAATTAATTCTATATCACCGTTGGACAGAAATATAATTAACTTAACTTAGTCATAATAATTTTATCAACAACGTTGGTCAGTAGATAAAATTATTATAGCAACCAAAAATTATTCATCCTCCTAATTAAATTTTCCCGTTGGTTCTAATTTAATCAGAAAAAAACAATGCTTAATAAAGTGGACGAACAGAAAATATTAAAACTGTGTAAAAACACAACGAAAGACTTAAACGAAATTCTTACACTGCTAAAACAGTAGCAAAAATTCTGAATTTAAACTTAATCAAAATTCTAAATGAATTATTTTCCAATTAAATATTATCGTTGGACTAAATTTAATTAGAAAATTCCATAAAAATTCTCAAAAATTTCATAATATTGCCACTGAGTGAATACTAATTTAACCAAAATTTTACCCGCAGCCTAAACTTATTTTCTCTTAATTTTGTGCTACTTTCTTAATTTCTAGAAAATACAAAAAATAGAAAATCCATTACTGAAAATTCTGAAAAATAAAAACGAAATTCAGCCCACACAGTAAACTAGCCCGGCCCATAACTTAAAACGGCGCTGGCCCAGGGCACCGCGCGCGCGTCGCGCTTGCGCAGGCCGCAACCTTGGCCCGGGCCGGCATTTCGCTCCCCCTCCTAGGCCGAAGCATGGTCCGATCAGTGGTAGCCGTCGATCTGGATCCGACGGCTACGCACACGGATCGCCGTGACAAAACCCCGGGCGCCGCACTCAGCTGAAACCCTAGCTCATTTTGCCCTACGCGCGCGCGCGCGAGGCGACGGCAGAGGG
>KE371413.1:0-10780 GCA_000418225.1 Zizania latifolia | reverse complement strand
TTTCTTCAATAATGTATACTATTTAAAAGCTTCGGAAGTGTGTCTAGATTTAAACATAAGCCAGGCCTGAAACAAACTGAGTCTTAAGTTCACAATGTCATGTCATGGGAAGAAAATGGCCACATTAGCCTCAATTATTTTTCCACTCAAATGTTGAAGACAATGTTTTCTCTCTCTTTCTCTCTCTTTTTTTAATGTCGAAGAATAATGTCGGATTCAAAACTGACAATTGCATTCAGGTAATGAAGGCTGCACTACTCCCAAACTAATAATTCCTATTGCAGTTGCAGATGCAGAGTGTCCAAAAGGCACCAATCCACAGGCTAACTCAAAAGGGTGATCAGTGACAATGCACACACCTAATCCTACCGTTTGCCTAATTGCCTTGCATTATACAGCTTTATTATCATCTTTGGTATACCTAGTATATATTTAAATCCCTAGGTGCCATGTAATTAGTAGTGTGATGCCGAATCATCTTGATTAGCTTGATTGTTTAGCTAACCACAAGTTGCCGTCCATCGCATTCTCTCCTTTTAACTATTTTTTTCTTCTCTTGCTCTTGCTTGTGCTTGTGCCTATCCTCTTGCTTGAAAGGGATATAGAACGAACGGAATAAAAGGATTTTGCGTCTCGGCCATAAATTCTTCAGGCCTATCAGTGTCTCCTCGTGACTATGTACTTGATACAAATCTCCGAAAAATACGTTGTTGTAATTGACGGGTCCAATTTGCAAGATTCTTTTCATGTTAATTATTGTGTAGATAGGCATTGCATTGCAGAGATTATGTGGGAGAGCAGTGTATTGGGTCATCAGGACAGGGATTAGTCCTAAAAGTGACATTTCCACTGAACAACCATACCTAGCTCAACATGGTAGGAGGAGAAACCAGACAATATATCACAATTTAGTGAAAGTGACAGGGTTCCAAGTCATAGTACAACCACACAATCATTGGAACCTTGCTAATTAAACAGTCGACGAATTCTAGACAATGAAATAATGTTTTACTAACATCAGTGGAAATTCAGAGGAAAACTGAAAGAAGAGAGATTGAACCGAGACGATTTTGAGACCGAAAATAAACTTAGTAGTATTACATATGACTCCTTTGCGAATGAATTTTACAGGTTGTAGTTAATTTTTAACATAAAATTAAGAAAAAAATCAGATTATAGAGAAGACCTAGGCCATGTTTGGGGCAGCTTCTCAGCCAGCTTCTGCTTCTAAGAAGCTGAAGCTGTCCCAAACGGCTAGTTTCTCGCCGTGGCTTTGAGAAGCACTTTGTCATTTTCAACTAGAAGCCAGAATCCACCTTGAAGACAGCTTCTCCAGCTTCTTAGAACAATATTTTTCTCTTTGCTCTAGATTGTTGAGAATATTTACCCACAAATTGCCATTATTTATATAGCTGGATATTAATTACTAATGCAATCTGGTAAAGAATATTTTGGATATTATTATTTTTATTGTGGTACGAAATATGAATAATTATTATCAATTCATTGTAAAAATATTGAACAATTACCAATAATATTGTAATCACGAAAATATATATTCAAAACTTCTTAAAACAGTTGGATAATGGAGGTAGGGGTATTTTAGTCATTTCTAACATCTCATCCATTCTACAGATAATCAAGAAGCTAGACTGTCAAACATCTAGCTTCTTAGTACATCACTTCTCATATAATCCAATTCAAATAGAATCTCAGTTGTAACTGTTTTTTACAAAATTCGCATCCATCCCGAACAGGGCCCTAATTTGGCCATTAGATAGCATTTGGAGTACAATTTGAAACTGTCATCATCTCACCGTGCATGTATTAGAACACAAGATCCCTCTGCCTGACACCGCACTAGAAGGCAAGAAGAGCAAGATCACCTTTCACACTTCAGATGAGAGAGAAAGAGCCTCAGCTCAGATCAAGAATTGCAGGCCATGTGGTGTTCACATTGACTCCCAAACCCAGCCCTAACCAGTAAACTACTCTTCAGTGTCAGCCTATTATGGCACAGCCGGCCGCCATGCACAGAATAACCTAGGCAGAAGATACATATGTTAATCAGCATACACCTAACTAATAAAGTCCCTTCCTTTATTTTTTATTTTTCCGGGGCTAGGGGATGTTCCTGGTGATGGCACTAGGCTGCATTGCATGGCTGCAACCCAACAAGCAGAAACGGACATAAGAATCTTCTTGTGGTTTGTGGCTGGCCTTTGTCCCCATTAGAGGACATGGATCCTGCCCAAGTGCAAATCTCCTCATGGACTGCCCTCCCCAGAGGGAATTGGCAGGGGGCAAGCAAGGGACACAGCACGACTGCTTGACATTGGGTTCAGCCTCAAGAAAAAGGTTGGGGGTTTGTTAGAGAGATCCCCTAAATTTGATTTTCTAAATCTCATATAGGGACTATTCTTAGCTCTATCTTTCTCTAAAAAATAATCAATGTACAGCAATTTTTCTATAATCTCGGTCTCTATTTTTTAAATCTTGTAAAAATAGCAAATGAAACGTGGTACAATACTGACAGTATTCAAGTAATATGACAGAACAAAAAAGGCTTTAAGGAAGGAAGATTTTACTTCAAAAGGGACTCATTTGAGACTTGAGAGAGATTAGAGGCGCAAACAAAAATAGGGATTGGGTATGCTAATCTTAAATTTGAAAGATATTAGAAGTGATTTAGAAGATAGATTAGAAAAATAACTCATTTAAGGGAACTGTTGGAGCTTTATTTTTTACTAAAATACCCAATTTTAAATTTAGGTAGCCATATAAGATATCTCTTCGAGATGCTCTTAGTGCTGTTATGGGCTAACCAAGGATTGACTGGTGTGTTAATCAGCATATATGTTAACTAATTATTGGGGAGACTGAATTAAAGCTGTAGCTAATCTGCAAACTGGAAGGTGGTGTCATTTCTATGTTTCTAATACAGTTCTTTGTGGCAAAAGTTTTGCCTCAAGGTGTGCCATGTTGCTGCAGCCTTTTTTTTGTCTGAATTTCTTCTCTTTTCTTCACCTGACTAGATAAAACACTAGTGGGTCAGGCCAATCTACCTACCTGCTGCTTCTGCTCCTACCGTTTTCTTTTCCTTTCTGCAAGGTTGATGCATAATGCTCGTGTTGGAATGATGGTTCAAAGGAATCGAACACTTGGGATAGAAAATTGGGGAGGACTCCTGTCAGGAAATGGACCATATAAATCTCTGCAATGCAGTCACCTGCTGTCTGGCTGTCTCTGCCTGCCTGCATGCGTTTCCACGTGTTTCAGAGTTGCCGGGAAGGTCCCAGTGGATATCTATCAACCGAATCTCTTTTGCCGGGGCTTTTGTGCCGGATTTGATCATGCAGACGATGCGAGAGAGAAAGAGAGATTGTGCGATGCCACAGGCCACAAACAATTGCGCCCTAACGACTAAACAAATGTAAGCTCACAATGGTGGTAGTGAGGTGAACAAAACCAGTGGAAATCACGTGTAAAAAAGATTTTGATATATAGGATGTGTTTAGTTGCTCGTATCCAGTTAGTCTATATCAGCTGATCCATATAATCTTGAGAAAAATAATGTTTGAATGGTTGAATCTATTGCGGTACTTATTTAAGTGGGTACAAGATAGTCGAATCGAGTCCTATATCGGTGAATACATGATAAAGATTATGGATCCATGAGTCAATCTCACAAGCTGGATAGACTACACCCATTCATATATCTAACCAAATAAAATCTCATTATTTATTGTATCTGCTCATGAAATATCACACCCGGCCTACTTACTAGTGCCGCTGGCCTCAGCTGCAAATGGTGGTCAAACATTGTGAAGACGGATGTTAAACAGGTACTCAGATGATATGTCCGATCATACTCACATCGTCACACACATACACGAATGCTCAGGAGCATAGAAAACACGTGCGATCAAACACGTGTCTACACACACGCAGGGACACGGGCATCGTAAGAAAATATATTCAAGCCTATTGTAGTAGTGCAGAACTACTCAAAATAGTTTTAATCTTTAAATTTTTCATAACTTCTAATAGAGTATAAATAGGATCAAATAGGATCAAGTAGCCAAATCTAAAGCTCGAGCCTTAATTGTCTTTGGTTGCGTCTATGGATCGAACAGGTTGGGTTGAATGTCTCTATTGGAGTATTTGGCATGAGTTTTTGAGTTGAAATGGGTAGATTGTTGCAGCTTGCAGGCCTGGATCGACAGCTTTGGCGGCTGGGGACGACGAGCCACCTAGGAAGGCATCCACAGTTAGGATCTCCATGGGCAGCAAGGGGTGGCGCGGAGGAAGGACCAGCAGCCATGGCCGATGGGCCGGCCCACTCAGTTCCCGCGGGTGGTGGGCTGCAACGCCTCGGGTAGCCCTGCCCGGGCGCGCGAGGCCTGGCCTCCGATTTTTCCCCCCGCCGCCGCGCCACCAGCACCTCCGGCGAGCGACTCCCGCCGCTGCCGCCAACGCCTCCTCCCTGCGGGAAGCGCAAAGGAAGCCGCCTTCACTGCGTGGTCGTTGGTATGCTGTATCGAACACTCGCGGCACGTGGAGGTTCAGGCTTGCGCGACGAGGCGGATCGTCCCCGGCGCTGGAAGCAAGCCACCCGCATCGCCGGTGGCGCACGCCTCATGTTCTCATGCATAAACAGGTACCAGATGCTTATTTACATAATAGTCCTCTAAATGTTTGCTCCTGTTTCGTTGTGCTTTCGCCTTCCCGTCTCCTCTCCTTCGGCACGGCGCGATAGCTCCAACCAATATGCGGCGGCGCCGGCACCGGCCGGAAACGGAGAGCATCTCCACGGCTGTACATTCGCAGCGCGTCTCGATCCAACGGCCTCCGTCCCGTATTCTCGAATTTCTAACCTCCAGCGATCTCCGTGTGTCAAAACACACTGGTACCGGAGACACCGGATGTAGCATCAATGACAATGGGGTGCAGAGGAAAAATAATGAAGTGCTCCTACTGAGCACTGTGATTCTCCTTTGGGTAAAACAAAACTACGGAAGCTTGAATCTACCTTGCACAAGGGGAACTCCAACAACAGGTCAAGCAACAGCAGTTCCCTCCCTGACCTCTGTGCTGACTACTGAACATCCAAGATACGATATTCGGCATGGCAAACTAGTCCCCAATCATTCAAAATTCACCCACCTTAGATTTACAAAAGCATCGACCGACATCGACAAACATGCCTCAGCAAGCAGAAGCTCCCCCATTCTGCTGCTGCCATCCTGAGCTGAGCAAAGGAGGATTGTTTTGCGCAGACACGGATCACACGGAGGGGAAGAACTTGTTCAGATTGAACGGCAGAGAGTAGAACTCCTCACTCCTCGTATCCGTCTTGAAGCTCCTGAACCTGTCCCACCAGTGGTAGCCCCTGTCTCTCCTCACCGCATTGTCACACCTGTGGATGGTGTTGTCCAGGAAGTATGCCACAAGCCCTGCAACGAAGGGCTTCGACGAGAAGGGTACATTTATCATGTCATTGAACTGCCATGACAAAATGACTAGCATCAGTAACCAGCAAAGGGTTTAGCCAAAGAAGATAGCACAAGAAGGCTTAGGGGCTTGTTTCATATACCCATCGAGCGCCGGTGTGCACCGGGCCATAACCGGCAACGGATGTATACTCATTGAAGTACTGAGGAACTGATAAGCCCATGAAGAATGAGAACCCTACGATGAACTTGGTCCTGAAGCTGTTGAGATTGCAGAACTGAAGGAAACTCAGACCACAGGCACCTGCAAAATGGAGGCATCGATAATTCGGAAACTGCATTTCATGAACAGATGCACCAGAAATAATCAAATGATCCCCAGTTATGCGGTGATGGATATTTGGACCTACCGATGTACGCAAAGAAGATGCAGTACAGAGCAGCAAATATTGGTAATGGAATTGATGCAAAAATTGCTCCGAATTTCCCTGGTTTAGCATATAACAACATAATTAGCCTAACAAAGCATACGGTGAATAAATAATAAATAGGAAAATGTAATCAGATGATCCATAGCAGCTGTAATTCTACAATAGATGCCAAAAATAATCGCACCACTAAAACTTATCAGTGCTCTGACTATTTCTGTCACAGCACGCAACAGTCCTACTAAGAGTTTGCTTCATGCACATAGGTTCTTCTGAAGATCGATATGGAAGTAATAAGTTTAGAAAAGGAACTGCACATTACCAAGAATAGAAAAGAAGATCATGAAGCCAGCAGATATTTGCACTACTCTCCTGCTGCCAACATGTGTCAAAGCTAGCAAACCAGCATTTTCACTGCAAAGATCAAAATGAATAACAATATATTCAGGAGACAAACAGGATGAAAGCAGTAACCCAAGAAACCCAGAGCAGCTAGTTTCATGAGATGGTAACATTACACTTACACTGACACTGCAGTTCCATTGGCTGTCCCGAAAAATGCACCTAGTAAAGTACCGATACCCTGTAGATGATATTCAATGCTGAAAACTAGTGATTGATAAAAATGATGCTTCTGGGGAAAAATAATCAACATATTTACCTGCCAACCAATTCCACGACCGAGAACTGATGGAGGTATCATAGTTGCGCTTGCATATCTTGAAACAGCAATGAAGGTCCCAGTTGACTGAAAGGTAGCACATTGTGTATAAGATTGTTAGCAGTAGCAGTGAGGTACAAGTAGCAATCTATTTTTCACTTTCATGTAAAGTCGTGCAGACAAACCTCTACAAGAGCAACAAATGAGGCCATCATCATGGCAAATGATTCGCCAGCATCAAATGTTGGAGCCCCCCATTGAAAAGGAAATGGAACTCTTATCCTACAAGAATTTTTCAGTACGTCTATGTTGAATTCCATCAATAAAGGGCCCAGGAAGAGAAATGATGAAATACTCATGAATTGCATACCATGGAGCTCCACTGATAATTCCAGAGCGATCAACACGACAATGCACTTGCGTTTTTGGCCGGGCATTCTTGTATGCGCCACTAGCAGTGACAATGTATGCATACAACCACACAATAGCGATGGTGAAAATAACAGCGAACCGGTCGAAGACAGGCTTTGCCACATGTATAACATGAGGTAAATACTGCACATGGGACAAATACAATTAGTACATGACCTTGAGCAACAGCAGCCCTACTTGTGTGGAAAGACATTCACTGCTAGCACCTGAGAAAATACAAGCAGTAGAATGATTTCTGGGAGACCAATTTCCACACACTTTGCAACCTGCATGAACAGTGTTACTACAATCAGTCTTCCAATGAGCTAGGGAACAGCAAAGACAAAAAGAATCATAGCCACATAAAAGGATCTCTATTATATAATGGGAGGTGCAAGATAACTCTTACCCCTGGAAAACCAAGCTCATAGAGGCCAAATCCAGCAAGTGAGATCAGAGGAACAGCAGACAATGGACTAAGCAATCTGCAAAAGGAGTGAGCAATGGTCAAGCCTGCAAACTGAAAAGTAGGCCAAGTAGGCCACCTGCTAACTGAAATATTACAGTAGGCAAGCCTGCAAGCTTCAAAGATGCAACTGTACAATGCACATACAGAAATTCAACAAGGATGCCTACCGAACTACATTGCGCCAGAGACCACTGAAACCAAGTATGATCTGGATCGTTGATGCAATGATGAGAGCGCCTTGTGTTCCTCGCATGGTCCGCAAGAATTTCTTCACAGCAGTAGCAAATTCTTGTCAACTTCACAAGTAAATCACAGAGCCTGTGACAAACCGTACTGTGCAGATTCAGCTATTAGGGGTTACCTCATGAGGGTCTGCTTCATTGCTGTAACGACCAGCCACGATGATGGAAATTGTCGGCGCAACAACGGTGTAGGATCCACCCATCACAGCCGGAAGACGAGTCCCAAAGAACGATTGGCAGAGGGTGTTTATGCCAGCAACGAACAGCAGCGTCTGAATCACCCGAGCTTTCTCATCCTGAAAGCAAGGCAACGAAATGCAGCTACGGTTCAGCAGTTTGGCATACAGAAAACCATCAGAAACTTATCGCAATCATAGAACTTGTCTTAACATCCTCAACTGCACATGTCCAGCAAAAGTGAACGCAACCAAGATTCAGACATGGCATATTTTTTGCAGGTGACTGGGGACTCACATTTCCTCCTCCCATCTGGGGAACAAGAGCACTGGGTATAATCACTGATGTGCCCAGCATCACAATGTAGTGCTGGAATCCAAGTATGACGGCCTCAGCTGCGCACAAAGAGATCCAATCCATCATTACGTTGGCCGTTAGGTACACCAAAGCAAGGGTGACCACAAACGACCAAGAACACAAGAAACCTAGGCAACATGGACATCAATGCAGCAAATCTATACATACGGCAAGAGAACATAAATGCCAAAGTACAGTGGACTAACACCTCCGCCATCAAAATCAAAAGGTAAAAATGGCACTGGAGAGAGAAAGAGAGACGTACGCCAAGGCGGTGGGCTGGTGATGCAGTAGGACACGCTGGGCAACTGGTCCCTCACAGGGTGCGGCTGCATCTCCTCCTGCTTCGGCGGCGGCGCCGCCCCTCCTCCGGCCATCCTGCTCGCCTCCGGTCAACAACCCAAGCTCTTCACCTCACCCCAAAAAAGTAAATATTGGGACAAGAATGGAAAATGCAGGAACCAAGAACAGTGAATCCAAGAAGCAGAGTGCAGTGGCAGAAGCAGCACAAGGGCAGAGAGCAACAAAGGCTAGCGATTCTTTGCGTGCGAAGAGGACCAAGAACCAGTGACCGAAGAAGAAAAGAACAACCGCTACAATGCAAGGAAGCGAAGGAAAGGGAGGCTGCAGCTGCAGCAGGTGCTGCTGCTTCTTCTTGCTTTCTAGTTTCTACCACTCCACCGGCACTGGAGTTGGAGTAGCGATCAACTACAACTAGTAGCGATCGCGGGTAGGAGCAGCTCGAACGAACCTACAACCCCCTTCTGCTTTCCTCCCTCTCTTTTTTCCGCTCTCTTTTTCTCGCTACTAGTTTAGCAGTGGTACTGCTTTTCTCTGGCAATGGGATCGGAGTTCGCCTTTGCACCACCCCCGCTCCACGAAAAATGTGCTCTGCTCTTCCCAAGAAGTAATCTTTTCCACCGTAAAAGGAGATGGCAGAGAGAAAGATTGCAACTTGCAATGCGAGGAAGAAATCCTCAAAGTCTCTCACTACACAGGGGACTTTTTCCCACTGCGGTGCAAGGCTTTTCTGCTTTGGTTTGGTTTGCTGCCTGCGGTGCTTTTGCTGCGCTAATGGAAGGGGAGGGGGTGAGAGGAGGGAGGTGCATAGACTTGAATGCTGCGAGCAGCGAGCAGCGAGCGCATGTGACCGAAGCAATGGGAAAAAATGGACGTGCTCCTACTCCTGCCATCGCAGCGAAACGCACCGTCGCCTGCACGCGTTGCCGTTCGCCGTTGCAGTCTCCTCGTCAGGAGGCAGCTGTTCACGTAATAACGCGGAGACACCCGACTGAATCACCAAGAAAAAATTAGTGCGTTATATTTCTGTTTCTAGCGACTGGAAAACAGAAAACAGTCAGTTCTAAAATTAATTCTAAAATTAAGCTATAAAATTTAATCCGTAGCTTAATTGAGCAGGCCTAAAGTTCCATGCAACTTCCGTTTAAATGCACACTGATATGTTTATTTACTCATTCTTGCGGGTTTATTGCAGTTTTTTTGATAAATTGATTATTTACCACCAAAAACTGCAGGCTTCGATCATTTATCATTCTAAAGTTTGGTTTCTACTAAATGCCATCCAAAAGATTGATGTCCTCTATTTTATGCCATTTTTACGTTTTTAATTATTTTTAACACATCTCAGCTGATGAAAGACTTCTTTGCCCTTAGTCCATTCTACTTCTTTTTCTCTCCAGCCGCTGCACGGCGGGGCCCGACGCCTCCACCCCGTCGGGCCCTGACTGTACAGTGCCCCTGCTCGACGTCGTCGCCCCGCCCGACGCTGCCACCTCGCTGAGCCCCGGTTGCATGGCGCCCCTGCCCTCTGCCCGCGCAGGACACCCAACACCGCCACTCCACCAAGGATGTCTGCTGCCTCGCCGAGCCGCTGGTGTCAACATTCACTTGCAATGGATCTCATCAGATGGAATCATGGAACTGGATGTTGTTGTGGTTGTTTTTATTGTGTGTATACTAGGCAAGTCTTTTTGTAGTGAGCTCATTTGTTGCTGCTTGCTGTTTTTGTCAGCTTACTGATTGTAACAACAGTTTTTCATTCTGTATCGATGTATTGATTAACTAGAAACAAAGCAACAAATGGTGTATCTTCGGGAGCCGTTCTGTATGGTGTATTTGATTGATTGGAAACAAAGCAACTACGTATCATACTCTCGGTTGTCTCTAGATGGTGCTGACTAGAATATTTATGCCGCCGAGGAAATTGCTTTGTTTCATACACACAGTACAAGAATACCAAAGCTCCTGTAAGTTCAGGCAGATGAATAAAGTATTGAACTCCAGTACTCCACACTGGAGCCTTGTAAATGAATCGACCAAAAAACAATTTGCAAGAAAATATTTCGAATCATTCAAATTTCTCTTATCATTGCTTTCATCCAATACTGATATGTTTTTACACTAATTATCCTGTCAGGTTAAGCATGATTCGCTCAATTTATTTATTGGAGATTCTTTTGAATGTCAAGGTGCTGACTGATGACCAACCACAGCAAGAGCTAATTGTTTTGTTTGCTGCTCCAAATTTTTCTCTCCGTATAACATATAATCACATCGTTCCT
>KE371410.1:21956-37574 GCA_000418225.1 Zizania latifolia | reverse complement strand
GGCCCGTTAGCCCGCAACTTTTCTGGCCACACGTGCCTCGGTCGCTGCTGCCTCCACGTTTTCCCAGCGGCACTGTCGTGTTTTCCCAAGCGGCGCCCTCTCGTTTCTAGTTTCCTGCCTAGGCGCCATGCTAGCACCAGCTTATTTCCCATCCTGCGCCTCCTCGTTTTTCGCCCGGCACCCACGTCCCCTTGTTTTCCGCTGGAGTCAAACACTAAGCATGCAGCCATAATGGAATAATGGTCTTAATGGCATGCTGCATTGACTGCATGCACGCTAGTGCCAAAGCCCGAGGCAATGAATGAATGCAGGCTACAACAGTGCAGCGCATGGACTTCACATGCACCCAACGCAATAAAATTACATGCACGCAGCTAGACCGGTGCATGGATCGATGGATTTTTTATTTTGCCAGACCGGTGGCTGGCACGGTAGGCTACTAACGGGCCATGCTAACCCGGCACGACATGTCAGGCCGCTAGGCCGTGCTTGGGCCGAAGGCAAGACACGCAGGCCAGCCCGGCCTAGCTAGTCGAGCCTACCGTGTCGTGCCATGGATGGGCCATGCCCAGCCGAGCCGTAAGCCGGGCCAGCCCGGCCTGCTCGTTTGGCCACCTATAGTGGGGAGGAACAGGGATGGGCTAGGTCTGAGAGAAATGAGAAAATGGCAGATAAACCCTAAAGTCGGCGTGCACTTGCAGTAAAGTTGATGGGTATTACAGATAGGAAAAAATCTACTTTACCCCATAAAGTATTACCCTATAGACAAATGTTATCCCCAACTATAAAACCATACTCTTAATTCCCCGAATTAATCTATACCGGATAAAAACCCTTAGGACAGTTTACTACGATGGTTTTGCTGACGTGGCAGTCTACGGTGGCGATTTTATTGACGTGGCGGTCCACGTGGATGCTTGGCTGCTGATTTGGCCTGATTTTACTCACTGACAAGTGGGATCCATATCTTATTATTCTTTTTTTCTTTCTTTTTCTTCCTCTCTACTCTTCCTCCTCCTTTTCTTCCTCTCTCCTCATGCTGGCCACTGCCCGTGCGTGGAAACGGCGTGTGCAGGCGTTCTGGCTATGGCGGGAGCGGCGGTGCCTGGGCGTCGACGACTACACACGGGCAGTTAAAGTAGCGGCGCGGGAGGGCGTAGCAGGGCTGGCGGCGCGCGGGGGCGCTCGGGGCCGCGGTGACGCGACGCGTGGTAGGGCACAGGGCCTCGGGCCTCGGGGGCGACGGCACGACGCACGGAGGGGGCACACGGGGCCACGGTGGTGCGACGCGGGGGCACTGCGGCGGGCGAGCAAAGCTGGTGGAAGCTGCTCGACTTTGCTCTGCTCAAGCGGAGCTTCGTCTCCTTCTTCGACATCGAGAAGCTAGAGACGGCGATGTCCAGGTGGTCAAGAGAAAGAACTTGAGCTGCCAAGGTTGGATCTTTTTTCCCCATCTGCAGTTGTTCTCTCCGAATAATCTGGCCTGAAATTTGTCTACAAATTTGTACAAATGGTGAACTGGACTGAAAGATTTCTACAAATTTGTTTGCATTTCAGGTCGGAAAGGGATTGTGCAGAGATGATAAGGCACATAAGCTTGCATTGCATCACTGGCTCGAAGCGGTGAGTACTAGTTCAATGTGTGGTAATTGTTCAGATTTTACCGATGCCCGCCATGCAATGAGCTCATGTTCATACTGAAATTGCTGATATACAGATTGACCCGCGCCACCGGTATGGTTACAATGCATTGTGTGGTTCTTCACTATCTGCAAGCCTAGTTTTTTGAGCACAAGGAACAGCGGGGCCATGGTGAAGCTCACCCACGCCGCGATGACCAGGGTGATGAGAATGTGCGCCCCGAGCAGCAGTCCGCCGCTGCCCATGAACAGCCCATATGGCTGATCCGCCGCGTAGTAGGTGGCCACGCCGTGCTATGCGGCCGGCCATGCTGGACGTCGGTGTCGGCTACCAGCCAGAGGAAGAAAAAAGAAAGAAAGAAGAAAAGAAAAGAAAAGAAAAAAGAAAAAAGAGAGAGAGAAAAGAAAGAGAGAAAAAAATTTCTGTGTCACTGACAAGTGAGACCCACTGTTCAGATGCCAGCGGACAGCCACGTGGACAGCCACCTCAGCGTCTCCTGTCATGTGGACTGCCACCTCAGCAAAACCACCGCAGTAAATCACCCTGGGGTTTTTTGTCTGGTATAGATTAATTTGGGTGATTAAGAGTTTTGTTTTATAGTTGGGGGCAACATTCGTCCATAGGGTAGTACTTTGGGGGTAAAGTAGACTTTTTCCTTACAGATATGCCCCAAAGTTGATGTAATTTATTGCAGATTTGCTTCATTCTCTATTTTCAGCTGATTTTAATTCATTTCTTGTTTTTTCATCCTGTCAAATTTCCATCCTACCCTTGTGTTGATTGTTCACTCTACGCCCCTCCCGTGCACACTGATGACCCATCTCCCTGTTTCGTCTGGATACTGTTTCATTCTGTTCATGCGCCGCCGCCAGCGGCCCTGCATGGTGCCACCACCGCCAACTCCCATGCATAACTGCCTCCCAGGCCACCCCCACACGTAGCCGCCTCCCAGGCCGCCCCTCGCGTGCCGCCGCCGTCGGACCCCATGCCTCGCCGCTGGTCTAGCGCGGCACCACCGGCGATGGCGCATCGACTCTTCTCCACCACCAGAGCGCTCCTCCTTCGCACCCTGTATCCCTCCCCAGCAACAGATCCGGCTCACGCTCTGGTGTCTTCTACAGCAGTCGTGGCCACGACGGCCTCACTCATGCTACTGCTCCCTTACAAGCATCGCAGGAAGCTCCTGAAGAAGCTCAATAGCCCATGCATCACGCCCATCGAGCCGAAGGCCACTTGCCATGTGCCGACACTCGACACCATCCTCGATCGTGACGTTGCCATCCGCATCCTCACATGTGCGTAGTCGTTTTTGGCCTCCCTCCTGCCGCTGCACCGCATCCCCCTTGCCGAGGTCGACAAATGGTACCACGACCTCGATTTCCTCCATGGCCAAAGTGTGTCCCACTCTGCCGCTCGTCACCCGCTACTGTTCCACCTCCCAAAAGTGGACTTCGTCCCGCACCTCATACTCATGTCGTTCCTGTGCGAGCTCCTCGAAGAGGAGTGTCGCTTGCACGACGAGCTCCTCCCGACAAGGGTGCAGGCCATCCGGAAGCTCCTAATGCTCACCGCCCACCGCCGCATCCCACTCGCGAAGCTCCACCACTGCTGCACGGTACTAGGACTCTCCGATGACTTCTGGGACTGTCAGTGTGCACGTGAGGGCAGAGATTGAACAATCAACACAAGGGTATGATGGGAATTTGACAGGATGAAAAAAACAAGAAATGAATTAAAATCAGCTGAAAATGGAGAATGGGGAAAATCTGCAATGAATTCCATCAACTTTGGGGCATATCTGCAAGACCCACCAACTTTGAGACAATTCTACAAGTACACGCCAACTTTAGGGCATATATGCCATTTTCCCAAGAGAAACAGGAGGAGCGAAGGGGTATTACCCTAGTGACAGGTGGGTAATTATCTCTAAACTCTACGAGCAAGATGAAAAATGGGTTCATAGAGCACCTCTTCTCCTGCTCCATTAAAATGTACCGCGGGATGGACTGCTCCATGGAGTTGGCTGCTCCATAGAACGGTGAAGCAATAGTGTTTAGGAGGGCTCCACCATACTCCATGGTGGAGTTTGGAGCTGGAGCACTCTCAAACAGGCATTAAGGGTGAGCGAACCAGCCAAAAAACCAGTATTTATTTTTAATTGTATAAAGTTCAGTTTTTTATTCGGTTTGATTTTTAAAACAGACAACCCAAAATTAAAAAACCCTAAGATATTGATCAAGCATCAACTTTACCCATCTCATTGCCAACGCCTAGCTCGTTCTAGGCAACAAACTTGATTCTCCCCACCTCAATCCTCAGATGATTTCCCAACCCTTGAATGGATGGCAATTTTATGTGTATACTTATTTACTCATGGGTAAAAATCCTTGTCGAGAATATGATGCCGGGTTACCTCCCGAGTGGTTTTATGATGATCGAGTAAAGGAGGGGTCAACAGACTTAACATTAAAGACGACCAGTCAACAGTCGTCATTCTCCAGACAACCAGCGGTCGGGGACCTGAAGGCTCCCCGAGTCCAGCACTCGGGAGGCCTTCCTGACCACAGGCACTCGGATGGTCACCATCAAGAGCCAGACCGTCATTAAGCTCCACGTTGTATAGTTATTATTGCTATTATCTCTTAGAGTTATTGCCCACGAACTGACCGTTTATCCTTATAATTGGTCATTAATGGAGCAAATTAACTATAATTCATAACCCCCGATCCCTCTCATATAAATGGATCAGAGGGAGCTTGTAAAGGGCACATTTTCTAGACGATTTCATAGGCTTAAGGCTATTCACGCTCCAAAAGCTCATTCAATACTCACAGGATTAGGGTTATTATCCTTCAAGAGACCCGAACCTATCTAAAAATCCCCCTGTCTCTTAGTTAGAGATAACCATCAAGATTCGTCCACAGCAGACCCCATCGCCAATCCAAATCCATACTGCGGGTAGCCCCGTGGTATACTATTGTTTTGTACACAACAACAGTTGGCGCGCCAGGTAGGGGCTCAGTCTGTGTTTTTGATCCACTTGATGGCTGTTGTTTGCAAGGTCAACACCCAGGTTCCTGCCGGCGCCAGGATCACCTTTGGGAGCCTGACTTTCGTTGATGATTGTATGCACCAATTGGTTCTAACCACCACCGTCCAAACGAGGGCGAAGGTTTCGCGCACTCCAGCTGTGCGCCCGTCTGTCCCTCGAGCGCCCGAGCGATCTGCTCCGCTCAGGGCACCCTCCTTAGCTCCCCGGGCGTTTGAGCATCCAGCTCCACCTAGGGCTCGCCCACCAGTTGCCGCCGACTTGCCCGCTGATTTCGTCGTCTTTGCCAATGCAGGCGGACGCACAGTCCAACGACGCCAATTCACCAGGGTTGCTTCAAAGCGACCTCGCCAGCCGATTGCTCCTGTCAGGCTGGCGTCGTCTCCTAACATCATCATGATGATGATGGGGGCTGTCTCCGATGACGAGCCCTCTGACGCCGCTGAGTCCAGTACTCACCGGTGTGATCGCCAAAGGAGGAATGCCGCCCGATCAGACCACCGCGCGAGGGCCCATGCAGCGCCCGAGACTTCACGACACTGTGCGCAGGACCGGTACACGATGGACTTTGAAGGCCATGCTGTGTACCGCACACCGACTGTGAACCTGATCGCCATCGAGAGGACGCTAGCCGCCTTTCTCGATTCACCCGAGCTCCAAAGGGCTCGGGCTATGACCCATGCGATAGCCGCTCAAATTGTTGACATGGCCCCACTTCCAAGATCACGGTCTTCGAACCATCGCTCACATTCCTGACCGTCCCGGTGGCCGGCACACTCGCATCTAAGCGAGCGACGTGGGAGCTCTTATTCGGGTGACGCCCGAACCATCATCAATGAAGCGTACGATGCACGCAACACCATTTCTCACCACCGCAGTGAGCGCGAGTGCAGCGAGCTCCGTCATCGTGAGCAGTACGACCGGAGTCACGGCACGCCGGGGGTTAACCGGTCCTACACCGACATCTCGCGCCACGATGGCTCCCAGCCTTTTCCGAGCACCTACGTCGAATAGTGCGGCCTTGTAACTTCCGTCCAACAGGAGTCACGCCATACGACAAAAAGACCGACCCCTCCTAGTGGCTACGGCTGTACTACACGGCCATTCACGCAGCTGGAGGGGACCAAGATGTCATGGTCAACTACCTACCAGTCATGCTGTCCGCGGCCGCCATCAGTTGGCTAGCCGGACTCCCGGAGAACTCCATCAACTCTTGGAGTGAGTTGTGCGATGTCTTCATCGCCAATTATCAAGGAACCTGGCAAATGCCAACCTCATGGCACAACCTGCGTCAGATACGCCAAAAGAACGGAGAGTCCCTTCGGGACTACATCCTTCGCTTCTCTGAACATCGAAACACCGTCGCCAGCATCTCCGACGCTGACGTCATGTTCATCTCCAATCCAGGTGAGATGATCACCATCGCCGAACAATTTGCCAACGCCGAAGACGCTGAGCGGGAGCAGATGCACCCAAACATTTAAGAATCCAGCAAGGACAAGAAGAAGAAGGATCGTCGATGTTCGCCCTTGCATGATAACCACGACAAGCTTGAGTCCTCCTCTCGGAACAAGAGCAGGAAGCGAAAGGGCAAGAAGGTTATGATCGCTGATAAAAATTCCTGATCCCAGGGTCGGAAGAACTCGACATTGCAGGAGGTATTGGATAAACCCTGCATTATTCACCCTAACAGCAACCACACCACCCGCCGGTGTTACCAGTTGCAGAACCAGATGGTGAAAGAGGCGGAAGAAAACCCCCGGCAAGAAAAGTGTCACTAGGACGATAAAAAGAAGAAGTCCAAAGAGGATGATAAAGACGCTGAGGCATCCCTGACGGAAAACGATTTCCAGGAGCCCACTTGGACGGTTTCCATGATCTTTGGTAGCGCAATCGCCACCGAATCTAAGCACCAGCAGAAGCTGTTGGCCCGCCGCATCAACGCCATCAGCACCACGCCGACCGAACGCCTACGATGGTCGGAGATTCCGATCACCTTCAGTAGAGATGATCAGTGGACGGACGTTCCCAAGACGAAATGATTCCCACTGGTCGTCGATCTGGTCATTCTCAAGGTGCGCCTCAAGAGGGTCTTGATCAACGGTGGCAGCGGCCTCGATTTCCTATTCAAAGGGACCCTGGCTACACTCGGCATCGACGAGTTCGCACTTCAAATGACGGACACACGTTTCTACGGGATTGTCCCGAGGAAGGCCTCCATTCCACTTGGCACACTCACTCTGCCGGTGACGTTCGGCACTTGGGACAACTATAGAACCGAGCACATCAAGTTTTACATCGCCGACTTTGAGACTGCTTACCACGCTGTGCTCGGGCAGCCATCCCTCACCAAATTCATGGCGGTATCCCACTACGCCTACTTGGTCCTCAAGATTCCAGGACTGGGCGGGGCCTTTTCAATAAAGGGGGATGTTGCTACTTCGCACGCGTGCGAGAAAGACAGCCTCACATTGGGTGAGGCCACGGACATCTCTGTCCGAATGGAGGAGTCCGTTCAAGCGGCCAAGACGACGTCGACCATGAGCATGGAGATCCTGACCAACACGCCATCGACATCGGGCTTGGCGCCCTCGCTGGCTAAGTACAAAAGTATTCAGCTCTCGGATGTCGACTCCTCCAAGACGGCGCTAATTGGGACAGCGCTAGATCCTAAATAGGAAAGTGCGCTCGTCAGCTTCCTCCGCGCCAATATCGACGTATTCACTTGGCAACCCTCCGATATGCCGGGCGTACCTCGGGAGCTGATCGAGCATGAACTCCATGTATACCCGACCACCAAGACGGTCAAGCAGAAGATGCGCCGTTTCACCCAGGAGCGTAAAGAGGCCATCAAAGAAGAAGTTACCTGCCTACTAGCGGTAGGGTTCATAAAAGAGATGTATCATCCCGACTGGGTAGCTAACTCAGTCCTTGTAAAAAAGAAGAATGAGAAATAGAGAATGTGCATTGACTATACTGATCTCAACAAAAGATGCCCTAAAGATCCTTTCCCACTGCCGCGCATCGACCAAGTCATTGATTCCATGGCTAGCAGTTCACTTCTCTACTTCCTGGATTGCTACTTGGGATATCATCAGATCAGCCTGAAGGAAGAAGATCAAGAGAAGACATCATTCATCACCCCATTCGGTGCATATTGTTACATTTCAATGCCTTTTGGACTGAAGAATATGGGGGCTACATACTAGCGTGCTATTCAGCGCTGCCTGGCTGATCAGATCGGCCGCAACATTGAAGCTTATGTGGATGATGTCATCATCAAATCCAGAAGGCCAGAAGATTTAATTCCCGACCTCCAAGAGACTGTAAACAACCTTCGCAAATTCCGATGGCGGCTCAACCCGAACAAGTGCGTATTCGGGGTGCCGACTAGAAAACTATTCAGTTTCATCGTCAGCAGTCGGGGAATTGAAGCAAATCCAGAGAAGATTTCTGCAATATTAAACATGGCCAAGCCCAGCAGTGTCAAGCACATTCAGCGTCTCATAGGCTACATGACATCACTCGGGCAATTTATCTCCCGACTTGGCGAGCACGGAATGCCTTTCTTCAAGTTGCTGAAAAAAGAAGGTGATTTCATATGGACGCGAGAGGCTGACCAGGCTTTCGCTGACCTCAAGAAGTTTCTTTCTTCTCCACCAGTCCTAGTTGCGCCGTTCTCTGGTGAAACACTGCTCCTCTACATCGCTGCCACTACCCACATGGTCAGCACCACCATGGTCGTCGAGCGCCCGGAGGAGGGGCACGCCTATCCGGTTTAAAGGCCAGTATATTTCATATCTGAGGTAGTCGGGCCATCCAAAGTCTGGTACCCTCAGGTTTAAAAGCTCCTATACGTCGTCCTCATCACCGCCAGTAAGCTCAAGCATTATTTTCAGGCTCATTTGGTGGAGGTTATCACTGAATTTCCACTTAGCAATATTCTCCAAAACAGGGACGCCACTGGTCGGATCGTAAAGTGGGCCATCGAATTAGGTGAATATACCCTCGATTTCAAGACCCACACGGCCATCAAGTCCCAATCCCTCGCCGACTTCGTTGCCGAGTGGACTGAGATTCAACTCCCACCGACGGCCGAGTTTCAGGAGCACTAGACTATGTATTTCGATGGCTCGCTCAGCATTGATGGGGCAGGAGCGGGAATTCTTCTTATATCCCCTCAAGGTGAAAGACTAAAGTATGCTCTTCAGCTATTATTTATGGCATCTAACAATGCAGCCGAGTATGAAGCACTCCTTAATGGCTTACGAATCGCTATTTTTCTTGGGGTTCAAAGATTAATGGTATATGGAGATTCCATGTTGGTTATCAGCCAAGTCAATAAGGATTGGTCCTGTACCAACGAGAAGATGGATGCTTATTGCAAGAAGATCCACAAGCTAGAAGGCAAGTTCAGTGGGCTCGAGTTTCAACCACAGCACTCCCCATCGCCTAACCAAATCCGTACTGCGGGTACCCCCGTGGTATACTGTTGTTTCGTACACAACGACAATCCTATTTAGGCCGGGTATGTTTTCAATTTTATACCAGTAGGAATGTTAACGGGTAAAAACTTATAACCGACGGATAAACGGATACATATACGTATATTGACTGTACATATCCACTTCACCCGTTTAACATGAGTATATAAACAAAACTCTAATCCCTCCTCTCCCCACCTTCACTGATACCCCTCTCCTCCAGCCGCCACCCCTCCCCACCCCTCCCGGGTCACCCCCTCCCCACCTCCTCTATCGAGGATATGACCCCTGGGTACCTGAGATGACCTTTAGTATTCTTGATCGAGAGTGGGCCCAGATAATTTGGGTATTCGGTATGGCCCATGAAGAGGAGTCTGATTCAGATAAAGGAGCTTTGCACCAATATACTACCACAGAAACGGTCTTTAGTGACAGAGCTTTACTGATGGATCAATGACGCGCGTCAATAATACACTTATAGTGATGAACTATTTTACACGCGTCAATAATACTGTAATATTAGTAATGGGTCATAGTGCGACCCGTCACTAAAGATGGGGCACCCCCATTAGTGACGGGTCATATTACGACCCATCACTAAAGTGCGCACCCTATAGTAGCGGGTCATGTTGTGGCCCGTCACTAAAGAGGGGCACCCCCATTAGTGACGGGTCGTAGTATCACCCGCCACTGTAGGGTGTTCTCTTTAGTGACGCGTGTTATTTCACCTGTGTCACTAAAGAGCCCGCAACCCTAAGGCCACCATTAGTAACGTGTTTTTAGGAATAACCATCACTGATGACAAGTATTTAAGCAGTGCATGAGCTCAGATCCACCGAGCACCGTACTTATTGCTCCCACCCGCTGCTGACTTCACCCTTGTCCCATAACTGCCAACCGGCCGTAGTTAAGTCCCCAGCCATCGGCCGGCCGACCACTACATGCGTGTGCATGGGGATGATGACCCGCACTGTTACGTGCTTCGGTACACCGCCCGGCACCACCGCTAGCACCAACATCCATCTGAAGGTATAGTTTTTCTCCAATATTAATGCACCACCGTATTTTTCTAATATATATATATATATTAAACAAAGTGAATTAATTAGTGAATTAACAACTAATGGATCTTTGCTAGCTATGAATTAATTTTGTTACAAATTTTTATATGAGTTATTAGAGTCGCGCAACCGATTACATCGTCTCCTGTTTAGGGGTTTGGATTATAAATATAACCGGGCAACTAGTCATATGTATAGGAAGTTGCTCCCAAATTGTCCATACACTTTGGACAGTCTGAGGATGTGCGGCCCGCGTAGCTGGACCATGTGGTACCGTATGGTTCCAGAGAGAGTTTCGGTGATGTCTCCCTATTGTTCTCCGGATACATAACCCTCTCGACCCCAAGTCTAGATGTTTATTTGGAGAACAGCGGGGAGATGCTACTGAAATTCTCTTTGGAATTGTATGGGACCACAGGGTCTAGCTACGTGGGTCGCACATCCCTAGATTGGATTTAGGACCTATCCTTGCCTATTAGTGCCCAAAACATGCTTTAATTGCCACAAGTCGTAAACTTAGATATGATGATTGTTTTTTGATAATTTAGTAGATGCCAATAACAAGGAGCTGGATGTATCTTGATTGCCATACTTGCAATGAATACTAGAGCAGGCATGGAAGCAAAATGAAACACTGCAATGTGGTGTCCATGCTATGACTGTAAGAACGAAAAGAAGTTTTTAAATTCAGAATATGTCTACAACCATTTGCTAAAACGTGGATTCAAGAAAGGATATTATATATGGAACAAGCATGGCGAAGAAGGAGAAAACGATGGCAAAGTAGATCAGATTGCCTCTGATTATAGTAAAGATGAAGGTGGGACTAGTGATACGGATTACATGAGCGACAATGACATATTAGAAATTAATAAAGATAAGTATACTGATATAGTGGATAATATTGACCAGATGGTGCATGATGTGGAGGAATAAGTTGCATATTCTAAAGGAGAGTTTGCCCAATTCCAAAAACTTGTTTGAGACTCGAAAACACTGATCTATCCTAGCACATGGTCTTATACACTATCCTGACATTGCTACAAATGAAGGCGACATACGGATGGTTCGATGTGAGTTTTAAAGCATTGCTTAATTTGCTGAGGGACTTAGTGCCAGAAGAGAATAAGGTGCCTACCACCGTGTACAGTGCTAAGAAGATTGTATGTCCTCTAGGGTTGGACATAGAGAAAATACATGCATATAGGAATGATTGTGTTCTGTTTCATGGAGAGTATGTAAACCTTAACAAACGCCTAACATGTGGGATACATCGATTCAAGAACAGAAAATATGACGATGAACTGGACGATGGGTGCAAGAGAAGGAAAGTTCTGAGGAAAGTGTTATGGTATTTTCTTATAATCCGCCGTCTGAAGCGGATGTTTGCAATTG
This sequence comes from Zizania latifolia, assembly GCA_000418225.1. Lineage (NCBI taxonomy): Eukaryota > Viridiplantae > Streptophyta > Magnoliopsida > Poales > Poaceae > Zizania > Zizania latifolia. The sequence continues at coordinate 25,944 of KE371410.1, read as the reverse complement.
GAAATGAGTCTAAACGGCTCAGGCGGCACAAAGAGGGTCATAAGAATGACTCGATGATACGACACCCTATAGATTCTGCTCAGTGGAGAACAATTAACGCCACATTTCGATGGTTTGCTAACGATTGCAGGAATATTAGATTTGCCATGACTACGGATGGCATGAACCCCGTTGGTAATATGAACAGTGCGCACAACACGTGGCCAGTGTTACTGTCTATGTATAACCTTTCACCTTGGCTTTGTAAGAAGCATAAATATATCATGTTATCGATCTTGATCTCTGGTCCTAAATAACCAGGCAATGACATCGACGTATACCTCAGACCCTTTGTGGATGATCTGAAAACTCTAAGACACGTAGGTGTTAAGGTTTGGGACAAGTACATCCGAGAGTACTTCTAGCTACACGCCATGCTATTTGCCACAATAAATGATCTGCCGACTCATCATAACTTGTCTAGACAAAGCAAAAGAAAAGGTGAATCTTGCCCACAGTGCTTGGAGGAAACATCGAGCACATGGTTGAGCCATTCTAAGAAAATGGTAGACATGCACCATCGACGTTTTCTTCTAATAAAACACCCATACAGGAGAATGAAGCTGTAGTTTGATGGCTTCGTAGAGAAAGGAGGACCTCCCAGGCATTTCAGCGGTGCAGAGGTATATGACCAGGTAAAGGGCATAAATGTTGTACTCGGCAAGTGAAAACGTCCTTCCAACGGTTGTGATGGAATGTAGAACAAGAAGTCAATTTTGTGGGAGCTTGAATATTGAAAATACCTGAATGTTCGTCATTCCACCGATATAATGCACGTCGAGAAAAATGTGTGTGACAGTCTCCTCGAAACAATGCTAAATATGCCAGGCAAAATAAAAGATCATGAGAATACTAGAGCGGATCTAAATGAAATGGGTTTACAACCAGAGCTACATTCATAGCAGACAGATAGAGGTCAATTATTGCTTCTATCTTGCATCACTCTTTCTAGGAAGGAGAGGAACGAGTTTTGTGAATTCTTACATAGCATTAAAGTTCCATCAGGTTACTCATCGAATATCAGCAAACTTATGGAATGAAGACTCACGATTGTCATGTGATGCTGACTCAGATGATTGTTGTCGGAATAAGAAATATGTTACCAATTAGGGTAAGAGAGGCTATAATGAGTCTGTGTTTTTTCTTCAATGCAGTTGGACAGAAAGTACTCGACCCAACAGTGCTAAAAGAACTAGGATAAAAATAATTCTTGACTCTCTCTCTCTTTTTGAGATGTAGTATCCTCCATCTCGTCAAAGAAATTTACTATCTTGGGCCTATTTTCTTACATCAGATGTACCTATATGAGAGAAACATGGGTGTTCTAAAGAAGTATGTTAGGAACCATTCTTTACCTGATGGTTGCATCACACAAGGTTACTCTAGTGAGGAGGTAGTAGAGTGGTGTGTCGAGTACACAGACCCGGATAACTCAATTGATGTGCCTCACTCTCACCATGAGGGTAGACTAGCTGGTCAAGGAATCCTGGGCAAGCAAACAATCACTCCTCCAAAGGCATATGACCAAGCTCATTTCTTCGTGTTGCAATAGTCAAGCAAAGTGTCACCATACATCGTTGAGCACAATCACATGCTTTCTACAGAGAACCCGTCACGTACTGAAGCTTGGATCACAAAACAACACATGAAAAGGTTTAATAGTTGGTTTCGAGATCGGATCGCACGATCGAGAACCCCAATGAGCGAATCGATCAGGCAGCTAGCAGCATGCCCTATATATACAATTACAACATATCAAGGTTACCATATAAACGGTTATACATTCTACATGGTTGATCAAGATAGCAAGAGCACAAACCAGAACAGTGGTGTTCGTATAGATGCATACGTGTTGGTAAAGTTTTTGGTCACACGCGTGGCCTGAGAGATTTGCTTAACTCTAGTGCAGGTCCTAAATTTATGGTTCGTAGCGTGCCAATCAGTTTGATCCTACAACTGATAAAATAGACAAGAAAAACATAAGCAGTAACGCCTATCGGCTGTCGAGCCGATGGTCTTGACGTGCATCGGTACATATATTTAAATAAGATCAGTAAAACGTAATAATAACATGGTGGAAATTATATGATGTGACATATCGGATGTATGACATGAAGAATAGATCTACTATACAACCTATCGAGATAGAATCATCAGCCTAAACCATCTAATCTGTAAAATCAGCTGGGATTAGTATCGGAGCCGATATCGGGACATAAAAGCAAGACAGATATAATGACGTTAGGCCGATGTGTATCGTCTGATTCTGATACCCAATATAATGATGAGATAAGCACGCAAAGAGATAACCTATCGGCTTATACTCCGATAGAATCGGACTTCATTCACTATAACCGCAAGATTAGACCGAACCAAGACAGTCGCTAAGTCACAGCAAATCATAGTGCTAAACATATCGGAGCACACTTCATCTCGACGAACGGTACGTTGTAGGACCGAAACTAGCGACCAGAGGGGGGGTGAATGGTCGAATACAAATTTTCACAGTGGAAAATTGAAACTACGTGTATGACTCACAAGTAACCCTAGAAAGCAGTGCACAACAGAAGTGCCAAGGAAGTTACACCAGGTAAGTCAATACACAGAGTATCCTAACAGAACTTCTCAAGAGAATAAGTTCAATTCACTAGGGACAAGTGATTCATGCACAAGAACAGATACCACTTGAGAGAACACATTTCATTTAATTTAGAGGGTAAAGATCCAGGTGCTTACTCCAAGAATCATCAACCATAACAAACATGAGAATTGCTCACTAGAAGCAACCAGACATACAGTTCACAAGTAAACAAGGTATGAATTTCAATTAGTGCAAAGAATCAGTGCTTCACAAAAGTGAACTGTGACTAACCATTCCCTACTCAAGTACACAGGACCATTAACCCATATTACTTGTATAATAGAACATCATTGGTAGATTGCATCACTAATTAGCCATATATCCATATCAATAAATTTTCATTGTGGAAAAACCTAAATCAAGCTCTATGAATGTTGATCAGTACACTTCTAATGGGAATCTATTCAGGTAAGAGCTTGGGTCAAGAGATATACCAGCATCTCCTGAAAAAAAATTCTTCCACTGGTGTTCAGTTTCAATCACTGTGAGTTTTGGCAGTTTCCTAAGAAAACTTGATCTCCTGTGCTGGGACTACTCGAACACAGAAGAGTTGCTTCAAAATGCTTCTTGGATTAGACCTTGAGGTATCCACCGTGTGATGCACATGCTGGAGTCCAAAATAAGAATCTGAAGAAGCTTCCTTGCTTGGACATTTCTGAATAATACACAACAGCCAACATTTCCTGAAAACACAACATGTATTTCACTTGTCAAGCTCTAGTCCCAGCAAAAAAAAAAGGTAGCACTTATATCCTGAATCAATCACAGATGCCAGAGGTAAACACCACTATGCAAAGACCAAGGAGATTGCCTGGACAGAACATAGTTTGGCTGCTGTTGCAGCAAGACTGCATCTGCGATTTACAGCAAGGTACCTCACAGCCCTAGCTGAGAACCTGAACCCAATCAAGAAAAAACACAAATCCCCCCGGTGCTTTGAAGAGCAATCCGAAGAGCAAAAAACCACAGCCTTTTGACACAGAACAGCAGAACCCAATATATTTCACCGGAGAGAAATAATCCAGGGAAAGCGAAGAAAGTGACCTACGCCCAGAGGCCCTTGCCTGTTCCTCCAAAATAGGCTGAGTAAGGGCAAGCAAGAACACACCAAATCACTGACCACTTACGCAGCCACACAACCCAGGAGGCAAAAACATCCTTCCGATGCAAGAACAAAGCTACTGGTCCTCAGACCAGACGAAACCGATCAAGGTAGATCCAAAAAACAGACGCACAGTATACTCAAGAATAGCAAGATTGCAACGCAGTGGATCTAGAATCACTTATCTTCCCAGCAAAAGAACCAAC
>KE371409.1:14545-37931 GCA_000418225.1 Zizania latifolia | reverse complement strand
GATATCCATCACCATTTGCTGATCATAGTAGCAACTTTCTAAGGATGATTGGATGGTTACAGAATGTGAGCATGTTGGAATGCAAATATGAATGCTTACTTTCTGACGACTGAATAGCATAATTTAGTTTAAATATGTGCATGGAAATGCCTAGTATATTGATCCCAATTTGGAATCATGTCCCTCTGTTTCCTTTTTTGGACAACTTCCCAAGGATTTTAAGCTGAGATGAAGTGTTTAACATGGAATCAAGGAGCTGGAATGCTGTGCATTTCTGCCTGCAGGCTGCAGCTATATACCATGCTAATAGTTTCTAAAATAGGTTTGTTTAGAAATGTCTAATGTGTTTTGATAGTGACATGATTTACATAAATATATGTTATGTCTCTGAGAGCGGTTAAGGATCTGTTCTAATTTCATTTATAAACTTATGTATATTTTGTGCATTGTTTATCCAAAGCTCTATGTTCTTAAAAATGGATGGTAATGCTTATCTCGTAAGATGTTCATAACTTCTTGTTTATACTTATTCTGAAATTACAGAATTTGGTCTAGGATAATGAAATCTCATGTCTATCTAGCTGAGTAGGCCTTGACAATCAATTAATAGACTTCTTGTATAGTTATTAGTTAGTCTGATCATTTTGCATCCATAATTTCAAATTGCTTTATATCTTGAGGAGTATGGATTGGAACGTCTACATTGGAAAGAGAGTCAAAACTTGTTAGGTTAGGTTTAGCTATCTAGTATTGTTTCAAAATACTTGCTTTGCTTAGCAAGATAATCATAATTCACGCATGGTTTAACAGACTCCTTCCTACATAGATTCAGTCACTGAGCACTAAAATGCCACAATTTGGGGGGTTATGGTCACCTCTTTTCCATCTCTCTGTTATTCCTTCTCGTATCAGTGATTAAATCCTCCTAGGATCCCATCATTCTTCACCTTCACACATAATCTTATTTAATAATATCTTTCACCTTCACACATAATCTTGTTTAGTATCTTGGTTTCGTTCATTAATTTGGCACCTTCAGCTGACTTCTTGTGTCTAGTATTCCTCTGGACTAAACAACTCCAGACAGTGATCTTAATACATGCATATATGTGTACCTTTCAGCTCTGAAGTTTCTTCATGTTGATGATGACCATCTGTTTTTGCTGGGCAGATTTCCAGGTCTACAGCTTTTCCCCCAAAAAATTGTTGAGAACCTAAAACTTGATACACCAAGATTTCCAGGTCTCCTTAGTCATAACACGCCCTGTAATATCTGATGGTATCTGCATGTGCATTTCTTTATGCAATGCAAGAATTTATTTTTCCTGTTGGACAGATTTCCAGGTCTACAGCTTGTTTTTTCTTTAAACTGCTAAGAACCTTAGCTTAAGAACCTTAGCTTCTTAGGCTTAACATACACTGTAAAATAAAGTGTTTTTGCTTGAGCATAATTTTAGTATCCTCACCTTTTGTCATGGCACCATTAATCACTATGTATGCTTTGTCTTTAATATCCTTTGGTTGAGGCGACCTCAGACACAAAGCATTTTGTATCTAAGCTTTGAATTTAGGGGCTGTTTGTGTGTGTACTTCAATTATTTCTGTTGTTCTGTGTGCATGTGTTTTTCCATAACAATTGGACGAAGAGGCCACTGTGCTGGAGGCAATCTAAGCTATTGAGGCAGGGCTAATCTTTTTGAACATTGAAACTCACATCACATTGTTAACATGGAAGACTTCTAATGTACCATCCTATGATTAGTTCGTCCATCATGTGATCACCATATGCATTTTGTAGTATATTTTCTGTCTAGAAGGAATAAAATCATACTTCATGCGCTGCCTGACTGATAGTAATTTTAGTATCACACATAATGTACTTGGCGTTACTGCCATTACATGTTATTGTAATAATCTCTGTCAATTTGTTTTACGAGTTTGAACTATGCTGTTTTGCTGATTTTTAACTCTAGCTCTTATTGCAGTGCTGGTGATGAGGGCCATTAAGTTCGTATTGCCATCCCAAGGTCTTCAAACTCTTACCACCTGCAAGAGTACAGGTATGGGCATTCTCATAGGCAAAGCTTCAGTGTTTTTGCTTAGACCTTGTAGAGGCCTGGGAAGCAACTTGCAAATAATGCTGTTTGGACTCAAAAGATTTTGAACCGGTATGTGCTTCTGTGGGCAATAGTTCTTTAATAACTGAAACCAGAGGTAGTCTGGGACAAACATCAGTAGATTGATGATCTGCAGTTTCTCCAATGCACAAAAGCCCCATTGGACTTCTTTAATAACTGAACCAGTATGTGCCATCGTTGGACTTCTACTCGAAAGGTAATACCATCCTTATTCCATGAGCATGATTTCACCCTCTTGAAGTCCATGCACATCATAGCAATTTTTAAAGATGATGCTCAAGATCGCTGTGAGGTTGTTGTGGCCATACTTCTTCTAATCGATGTAGCTTGAAAGGAACTAAAGGTTTAGGCCCACTGTAGCATGGCCAGCACTAGGTCTTTTTTCCTCCGATTATCATGTTTGCTTTGCTGAACTGATAATCTGGATATGAACTTTGATTTAGCAAAGCAGGCAGTTGAGATGTTGGACTCAGAGCAAACGGCATCGCATGTTCTGCGTGCTCATAAACCGGTGCCGAAAAGCGCTTTGGCCGGTTATCCCATCTCCGCTTTGCTACTTCTACTTGCTTGCCATGGACCACCATGCACATGGTAGCTTTGGACTTGGAAAATCCCCTAAATGCAATATGCATACCGAGAAGGAAGTTGATACGGATTGTACCAAGGGGATCAGTATCATTTGCTGCCCATAATTTCGTATGAGAACGGCCAACACGCACCGCCAAGCTGACCTTAACATTGGTGGGCACATAGGCGGAAAAGTTTAGAGTCATGTGATAAACTTTACACAGAGCAGAGACGATATTTAAGATGTTATCTTATGAGTACGATATGCATAGTAGTTTTGATCACGAAACGAAACATCGAATAGATTGGACGCCGTGTAATTGAACATATCAATATGTGCTATGAACATGAATTGAGTTGAAATATATCTAAAAAGTATATATAGAGAGTATTTGATCTAATCTTAGGATCTTGGATCTACGGTTTTGTGCGGTCCTATACCTAACAATTGTCCCCGGCAACCAACTTAGTTTAGTCTTTTACTGATCTGAGCTTGTACACGGTTGCCAACGTCATGCTGATGAATTACTCGTTCGCAGCGTTTGCACCGTGGTCAGATCCCTCCAAAATCTCGTTGACTGCGTTTGGTATTGACATTCTCTGGGTCAACCGCGAAGCTGCCGTTCTCTCACTCCCGTTCAAACTTGATGACCAAGAAACTGACATACTGACATGGTTCGTCCGGGTTGACTTCCGGTTGTTTACCGTAGCGGTTTCGGACTAATACGCACTCACCGTCTCCGTTCCCCAGTCCGCGTGTCCGGCTGTCCGGCACTACAATAAAAGGAGGGTATATACACTACTATTTCTTTATAGAGTAGTCATATATAACAAATCTAAACAGTAATATTATCTAAATTTATTATATTATATAGAATTTAATTCTAAGTAGTGTACGTATCTTCGTTTTGTTTGAAAGAACATACCCACTGCACTGGGCAGTCTGGCACTATCAAATCAGCAGACCTTTGCAGTTTGCAGCGTGTCGGCGTTGTATGACTTCGCTCCAGTCCTTGACAAAAAAATGTCGGAGCGTGCGTGCGTGCCAGCATGGAGTCGTCGTTCTCCCTCTGGCCTCTACTGACAACGCTGTTATTGCATGTAAAAAATCTGAAGTCGGTTTTAATCTTGGTCTAATCTTCTAGAGCGGCTTGCTGGCTTGCTGCTACCTACCTAACCTGGCCGGTGGAATCGTTTTTTTCCAATCCTGAGAAAAAAAGGGCCGGACCGCTCGTACCACCTATCACTGTGCGCGCACATCAAACCTGATTCCGCATAAAAAAGCGGAAACCGTCCTCGTGGCCAGATTTAGGAAACCGCATATGCCCCAAATGGGAACGTTCGGATCCGGCCGGTGCGTACACTGCCCCGCGCACCTCGTCGGCGTTTTCGCGGCGTGGCTTATCTTGCTCTGTCACACTAGCTCGTTTCTCCGGTGGGCACGGTCAAGCTCCGGCCACCTCCGCCCAGAGACCGGGAGCCAGCGGTAGGGAGAGCTGCTGGACGATGGCCGCCACTGCACCACTCGATCACCGGTGGTGACGGTGGTTGGTCGTGACGCATCGTTTTGTAGTCATACTCGTGGATGTGAAACTGCACGTCGTTTTGCATGAGGTTTCTTCCAACTCACGGTTGACCGACTATACAAAGATAATTAAATCAATCATCGTTAGCTATTAGCTGACGGTTAATCTGATTTTTTAATCCTATGGTCTACAAAGTGTGAGTAAAATACTTTTTTAATGTAGCGATGATGATAATAGCTTAACTTATCTGATATATAAATATTTCATTAAAAACCATGTTTATTACTTAAAAAATTTATAATTACACAGTTAACCTAGATACTGATCCGCCTATACTGAAAACACCACACCTCCGGCCGGTGGTTTGACGGCTCGATCGGTTTCCCTGCCCTTCTGCTACCAGTACGAGTACTTTAAATTTTTGAAAACGACTCCAAAGTCCAAAGTATGGTAAGTACACTGAGTCTTAAAAAAAACTATAGTCCACTAGTACGTCTTCGCTGTCTACATACTAACGGGCAGACTTAAACAATACAATCATATCACTTTGGTTAACTGCTTTCGTACGTACTTGCGTACAAACTTCACATGAAATCCCTCTGCGGCAAGTCCACGGTTAACTTGGTTGTTCAGGCAGCTTGTTTCTCCGTTGGTTTAGCCGAGCCTTGTCGCAATATAGCAGTCAAGTGCTGGATCGAAATGCTCGTAGTGCGATTGATGACCCGATGAGAAATGGTAGACCGGGTCAGTGTCCTACTCGTGCGGTCTCGGATCAACTTTCCCTGATCGACCAACCAGAAGAGCGACTTGACTGACTTGGCAGTACATACTGCATTAATAACCACCTGCTTCTCCACCACTAACCTGGAAAATTGATTCGTGAACAAGCTCGAGGCTTAGCCTGAAGTGATTTGGTTTGACTTTTAGGTGAAACGAGCTGAGGTCGAGCCTACGTTTTGAGTTGGTTTCAAACTAAATTGAGTTTATTAAAATTACTAGGTTTATGAGCTAGCCCAAACTACACAACGAGTCGAGCTGAATCAGCTCGTTTTCAGCCCTAACTGCCAAGCTATATCACGTTCACAAAACTGTGGTATCAATCTGGTTATTTTGTGGTGGACTTTGAAGCGTTTTTTAGAATTGGTTGGATAACCATTAATACTAGAACTGGTTGGATAACCATTAAATACCGTTCATAAAAGTTAATATGGTTACCAGATTTTCGATTATCTCGTCGATGAACGGTTTGTACAAACCAATTATATAACCACTAAATCAGACCGGTTGTAACGTGTCTCGAACCAATTTTGCAAAGTTGACTAAAACAAGGTTGGAGGTGAATACTCCTACTTGTGATGTAATCGGCACCGGCAGTAGGCTAGGCTTGTCTGTCAGGCAGGCACCAGCAGCGTTTCAGCGTGGGCTTGTAGATTAGCAGTTTTTTTTTCCATGTGCGAGCAGCGAGCTCGACGTGAGTCGAAGCCAGCAACAAGACGTGACATGTTGATCGAGGCTTCACATCCAGAGCCATGTGGGACGACGTTGAATCTTACGCGATCGTAGTCGTACCGGTGAAAACGTAGGAATTTCGTGCCATCCACAGCCGTTTATTTCTCCTCTTAAAAAGAGAAGACGGACTCCTTTGTAACGAAAGTATACTTTTACACTAAGACTTTTATATTTCTACTACCTATGCTTTATATTATAAACCGTTGAACTTTTTTTTATCTTTTAGTATATGAGACATCGATAGGTACTAAAATTTGAGTGATTTTATAGTCCTTAAGAGATACCAGTAATTTTAGCGTTAATTTTGGTTCGTCTTAGTACCTGAGACATCGATAAATATTAAAATTTACATTAAAATTGTGGTACATCGTGTTACCTCCTTAAGGGCTATAAAATTTCCTCCAAAATTTACATTAAAATTGTGATACCTCTTCAAGGACAGTAAAACTTTCCTAAATTAAAATATATTAATATATATAATGTTAGATAAATAAATTATTAGAATATATTTTTATAGTTGATTTAATAAAGCTAATTTGATATTATAATTATTGGTAAATTTTATATAAAGTTAGTCAAATTTAGAGATGTTTAACTTGTTAAAAAACTAAATAACTTATAATATGTAACGGATTGTGTATCGTAGCCGTTACAGGGCTAAGACCGAAAAAACACCAACACAATCTCCAAAATGAAGTTGTAAAACAAGAAATTACCTGCAGATTTCTAGAGGAGGAACAGGCACGCCCTAAAACGTAGGTAGAAATTTACAAGAGAGAATTCAATAGTTTTCGTGTGAACAGCAAGTTATTTCGCTGTATTCCAAGCGGAAGCCAGAGACGCACATCGCTGTGCTTGCCCCTTTTCCCCTTCAACGCACTACTCTCTCCAAAATATAGGCGTATAAAAAATATAAACATACAAATATTTGACGTGGTGGTTAACTTAGAATTAGGGAATCAAAATCATTTAAATTAATTTCTTAATTATTGTGCATAAACACAAAACTATCCTTAAAAATCAGATACCGTATTAGTTACAAAATTAAAAAGATAGCTTTTTAAAATGCCATTTAAGGAGGGAGTAAATTCGTCCACGCGCGTGCCCCACGCCATATCTTGGTCGTCGATTGCGTGGCCCCACCGCGGCCTCCCTCTCTCTCTCGCCGCGCATCGGCGCATGTCACCCATGTACGCCTGTACGGTGTACCCGCAGGCGCCATCAATGCGCGCAAGCGCCGAGACGAGCCACCGGCCACCGGTCGTTCGAGCCGACGTCGTCGCGCGTTCCGATCGGCCGCCGCGGCGCGCCCACGGCCCACCCGGTCCCCAGCTCCCGCTACCACGACTTACGCACGCACGCACGCCCGGCCGCGACGTGATCCCAGCGTCCGGCGTCCTCCTCGCCCATCACCGCGCTGCGTGGCGTGCTCCCCCGCCCCAACGCCGCTCGCCCCCACCCGCGCGACGCGACGCGATCAACACGCCACCACGCGAACGATAATACGTGGGCGCGCCGGGCGAACGCGAAGGCAGCGACGACGCCCGTAGCACGTACGCGGTACGTCTGGTCCTGCCGCTGATGCGGCCGCGGCGGCCGGTATCGGCGCCGGCCGAACGCGCCCGCGGCCGTGCGAAGGGGGGTGTCTCCGTGCGATGGATCGAGATCTGCGGGCAGCTACGTGCGCGCGTCCTTCTCTAGGCTAGTACCGGCGCGCTGCGTGCGTTTCAATTAAAAGGCGACGTGGAGCGGCCGTCCCCGTCCATGCCTAGCCATCACCTATGCTATGCTTGGTCAACTACTGAATTTAATTCGCTGCGCAAATGATGAGCGCCCAAGTAATCCATGCTACTGCACATGTCAAACACCAAACAGTGTCTAGTGTGTTTGGGTCGAGTGTAAATTATGAAAAAACTATTGTAAGTTATAAAAAACTATTATAAGATATGAAAAAACTGATTTAGGTTGAGAACTATAAAAATGTTATGTAATTGTTTATTTAATTGAAATAGCTCTTGGTGGTAGCGACAAATAGGGATGTTGTAAACTGAGGTGGTAGTAAGCACGCACAACATCGGAAGGAAGGCAGTCGTGCACGGCAATGGTGGATAGAAAGCAAGACGAGAAACGACAAGGTCTCGATAGTATTATAGGTAATTATTAATGACGAGGAATGATAAAGTCTCAATAGCATTACAGGTAATTATTAATGAGAAGTTGTAAGACTTGGGATGAACAACTTTTAGGTCCTGTTTGTTTCAGCTTGGGATTGTAGTAATCTAGCTTATAGAAAAAAGCTAAGTTGCACCAGTTTATTGGATTGTTATAATCTACACTCTAGATTATAATAAACTGACATAATAAGCTGGCCTGTTTGTTTTAGCTTATAAAAATAAGTTAGATTACTATAATCATAAACTGAAATAAACATATCCTTAGTCATACTGAGAAAATCTATAGTTAGTAAATCTGGATTTGGAATACTTATTCGGTTCCAACTTTTAGTTTGTTAAACAAGAAGTTGTTCCGAAAATGTATACATCATGCTGTGTCTACTCGAGCGGTTCGGTTTCCAAAACGAAACCCTTGCAACGTTGCTGCAACCGAAGCACCTCTTTCTCGGATCAAAATCAACATCGCGAATGTTGAGCACTCTCTCGGACAGGGAGACGGGAGAACGAACATTCGTGCTGCTGTTACAGCAACATAACTGATTCCAGCATGCACCCAGAATCTCATCACTGTCTGCTCTGCTCCTTGCCGTCCATGTCCCGTGGAGACCGATCTCCCAGTGCAGAGAGCGGCGAGACGGCCGGCTCGGCTTTGTTTTTGCACGGCCACGAATCAGCCAACGAGCCCCTCCCGTCGTCAACCGCCACCAAACCGCAGCTCACCAGGCGACCTCTTCTTCGCCCGGACTCCACTGTTTGCAAGCAGTACAGCGATCGGTGTCGCTCACCGGCACCGCACTGCACACGGCGGCCGAGGAAAAATCCAGTCAAAAGCTTTTCTCGTTTGTCAAAACGCCTCAAGAAAAACCAGCAGCAGAAGAGGAGCAGAGCCATGAATGAGTGAATGATCCGAGTGGATGGACGGATCAGAACGGTGGCCAATTAATTGCGATGCGTGTGCGTGCTGCCCAGGTTCTGCGATCCTGCAGGGAGCCACGCATGGCGAGCTTGCAGAGATGTATGACCCGGAAAGCTCTGCATCATCTTGCCTGCTCGCATTTAGTTTCTCTACGAAATGTTCAGATAAAGACCTCTTCAGAATGTTCATGTGTGTACCTGCTACTCCAGTTAATCTAACTGTTTTTTTATTCTCCAGTTAATCTAACTGTTTTTTTATTCTGAAGAGCTGGACAGTTAAGTTAGCTGTCACTGATTAATTAATCAGAAAGACCATAGGCAGGAGCTTGACTAGTTTGGTCAATAAAAAAAATAAAGGAGATATCATGACTGATTCTTCTTATATATTAATCAATTTTTAATCCATTAGACCAACGTACAGCAACTCACATGTCTATTTCTTATGATAAAGGAAAGAAGATTCCAAATCGAACTTACCTTAGATCTTTACTCTCACCGATAAAAACTTATAATTTAGTCAATTATAACAACACAAGTAGGCTAATCTAAGAACTAAATAAACCAAATAAAAAATTACATTATGTATGTATTAAAGTTGCACCCTTTTCAAGTTGTGCAAGTTTAGGTTACTACTTATGCAAGTTGAGGTGACCGATAACCACTACATCTATTCATATATATACTCTCTCCATTACATAATATTACAGCCTAAAATCAGATTTAATATTTTATATTACAATGAATCTGGAAAGTTTCGCTGTCCAGATTCGTTGTACTATAAAATATCAAATTCGGTCCTAGGTTATAATATTATAGGACTGAGAGAGTAATTTTTTTACATGGTATTTAATGTAGAACATTAATCATTAGTTACTTTCACTGTATATCATCAATAACTATCAAGATACGAATTTTTAATCTAATTATCTGACATATATAATACTAAACCTAAATATTGTTAGCTTACTCATTAGTTAAAAGTTATAAATGTTAACTTTTTTGAAAATATGTAAGTCTTATATTTTAAAATAGAAGTACTAGTCAATTGTAAAACTGGAAAATAAAAAGTGTACTCAAAATTTCAGATCTACCTGATTTCACTGGAAGTTACTACTGCCTTGTGCTGAAAAACTGAGCTTTCTAGAAGCATCAAACTGTACACATATACTGTATCAATGCTCAAGCTGCATGAATGCACGATCATCCGTCATGGAGAGGAGCATAGGCATTAACACCATATAATCTCCTGCATTCATACGCCTGAACATATAGGTGATGTACTGATTGACAAGCATAGAAGTAGTAGTAGTGCTACAGATGCATCATAAAGTGTATTTGTCCTAGTACCAGTCTTATTACAGATGTACTGCAAGATCTGTCCTCTACTTGGTCCCATGGCACACTCACAGTCAATTGACCATTGGAGCCAGGCAGCCAGCCCTCTCGAGGGCATCCGGCTAGCTGCTAAATCTGGCCAGGTCACGCGACACCGCGACTGAAACACGGGAGTGTGCCCCCGTCTGGGTGGCGTCAGGAATTGCGACAGATTTAGCGGAGCAGGTGAGGAGCAGAAGAGGAACACCGCGCTGCAGGAGTAGTACAGCTCGGTAGCAGTGGTCTACGGCAATCGTCCAAAACGGGGCCATGCAGTCCTGCAGAGAGCAGAAATCTGTGCAGCTGTTTACTGTGATGTCTCAATGTTTTCAGTCAGGCCCTACATTGCATTTGCATGTGCTTGTTATTGGATCAAGGAGGCTTACCAATTGGAAGAAAATTTTGTGCAGATGGACTTCAAAGTAAGTACTCATGTGAGGACTTCTATTCAGGGATAACGAAATAGCTCGGCTACCGCGCGGTAGCGGCGTTTCGCACCTGGTGGGTTGACTGGTTCAAACGCTTTGATTTAAATTTCAAGTTTGAAATTTAAAAAATGAAAAAAATTGAAAACATTCCTAAAAATAGTTGGTGAATTAAGATGATTTATGGTGAAATTAGTTTTTAAGAATATTAAAATATCACAAAGTTATGAACCGAGCAAGATGAACAAAAATATAAAATGCAAAAATAATTTATTTTTTAATATTCTTCTCGTATTATTATTTGATTCTTTACATGCAGAGATCTTGGATTAATGTCATATATTTGATAAAATAAAATTGTGTGCTTCATGAGTGTTGCATGTTGATTATCTGTAAGAAACCCGTTGATTCACAAGCGTTGGTGATGTTGATTCACTAGATATGTATACGAGTGGCAAGATCATATTTATTCTAGAAGAATGGAAAACCACTGCAGCTTGAATATGACAAAGATGAAAGGAGTATAAAGTAAATATTCTTGCTTCACGTGATTTATAACTAATATTTACAGATGAATATAACGCCACTTATAACCAATGGAGCCAACAATGATAAGTTAGAAATGCTCGAATTACCAATTAATTATGTTGTTTTGTAATTTGTATTTTGTTGTAACCTTATAAAATTTACGGTGTTGTAAGTTTCTAATTTATCTCAAAAAACATTTTTTTTGCGATTTTACAATTTTTAATTTTTTCTGAAAAATTGTCTGATGATACCATGGTAACTGAGCGTGTTACCGCGGAAACTGAACAGCAAAGCATGGTTACCAAGCTGGTACCGAACCAGTGGTAACCAAAGTTGAAACCATTTCATGAACTGATTTGAATTCAATTTTTGAAATGCAAATTTTGTCGATAACTGCAGTAACCGCTATCTCGAGCCTGAGCGGTATCCGGTCCAAAAATAGTTTTGTGAACCTTGCTTATATTAGAACCAAGCTTATCAATTCTATGCTGGTACCGGCCAGAATGGTCGTTATATATTATTCCATCACTCAAATTGGTACATATTAAGTGACGTACCATTTCGGTTTCAATACCCGTCAACACCAGTCATTTCGGTCAATACCGGTCCCATACCAGCCATTCTAGTCAATGCCATCTATACCGATCAAAATTGTATTTTGAATTTTTTAATATGTATTACATATTACTAACATTAAGTTATGTATTATATTATATTCAAGTTATACACTATATTTGAGATATCAATATATTTAAATATACCATCTATACCGATCAAAATTGTATTTTGAATTTTTTAATATGTATTACATATTACTAACATTAAGTTATATATTATATTATATTCAAGTTATACACTATATTTGAGATATCAATATATTTAAATATATTAATATATATTTTAAATATATTTATATTATTTTATTAGACTAAATGGTACTACATCAGTCCAAGTAGTACCAAAATATTTTATTCTTAGACCTTCTTTAGAATAGAAAATTCTAAATGAATTTTATGAAAATTAAATCAATTCCTATTAAAATCGTGTAAAATAGAGCCAGACCAGAATGTCACATGCTTCTCTCCCTTTTCCTGTTTCTCTCTCCACTTCCCCTCCCCTCCGTCGGAATCCGCGCCGCGCCGGCGTGAATGCTATGGCTGCGGCTTCGACGGAGAAGCCATCCGGCCGCGAGGACGGGGCGGAAGGCACTGTAGATGAGCCCGACCTTCGCAAGCTCCCTTCCTACGTGCTGCTGGAGAAGTCGCGGCGCATGCAGAGGGGGCTCGGCATCATCACCGCACGCCTCCCCGACGGTGGGGCGAGGTATCGCCTCCGCTTAGACGGCATCCTCCGCGAGATTGACCGCCGCAAGGCCGAGGCACGAGCAGTGGTGAGAATTTCCTCTTTTTTCTGCTGTAGTCCTTTTCTTGGTGTGCGGGGAGCGGGTTAAAGATTCGATCTTTGCCTGGTTTGCTTCAATCAGGCCTTGATTTTTCATGAAGTAGACAGAAGGGGATGGAGAAGCTTGATTTTTTCATGCTTCTGTTCGATAGAATACATGTACTAATGAAGTGTTGAGAACTTCAAGTTACTGTAAAGTTCCATTAATCTTTTGTTTGCACAATGGTGGTACTGGAAAAAATAATCTGCGATCCGAATCAAAACTTATTACCAATGCATGTTAGAAGAGGATGCTGGCCAATGCTAACATCTTGATATGATGAATTCTTGAATGCCTTCTTGTGTCTGATCATGAAGTGTATATGTAGCCAAACAGCTATGCAGAGAGGTAACAAGAGCTTGCCACAATGAAGTAGATGTTAGGCAACCAATCCGTTAAAAGCTGTAGTTTTTTTTTTTAGAAGAAGGCCACACAGACCCGGCTTTGTTCAAAAACCATGTGGCGGAGATGTGATATGAGGACTTTCCAGGAGATCACTCATCCTGTACTACTCTCGCCTGAGCACGCTCAACGTCGGAGTTCTAATGGGATCCGGTGCCAACTTGCTCACATCCCTTTCACAAAGCTGTAGTTGTTTACAATACATATACAGTGGCCGTTAAGAGTGGCTGAGCGCTTTTGTAAAACTGACCATTGGATGCTCTTTTGCAGGAGCAGGATGATGTCAAAAGCGAAAGGATAGTTCAATCGAGATGTGCAGAATCATCCGGTATGGGATTGATTTATGATTTTAGCAATTACTCAGGATTGGAACTTTCCATTTTATACAAATTTATGGTTGGTGGCATGGATCATTTGTGCCTGGACCTGGAGTACACATATTCGCCTTTGCTTCATTCCTCTCATAAGATATGGGAGAGCTCTCTGCTTGTTGTTTACACCCTCAACCCTCTGCCCTCTGATTAAATACACATGGAAATGCAATGTAGGTTTGTTTAGTTCAAACGGAGCAAATAATAAAATAATGTGGAAGAGTAATACTATGCACTACAGTTAGTTCCTGATATGAGTTTTTGGTTACTGGTTAGTTTTCTATCTGATTTTCTATTCTTTTCCAACCTGTTGATTTTGTTAATGGTTCAATTAAACAACATGCAGCAACCATATCAGATTTCCGGTCCTCATTTGGGATTGATGAAGAGGTAATTATTTCAATCTTTGTTACATAAATATACTATTCTGTGCAAGTTTTATTATTTTGTTTACATTAGGCAGGCATTGATGTTTCTCATTCGGAAATAAGAAGTACAAGCACTGGTGAGCCAAAAACTTTAATAGATCATGAGGGGAGCTTGTGTGAAGAGGAGCACTCCTGTAAACCTACTATGCCATCAAGTTTGTCTAGAAAGGACTGCCATATTGACAGTTCAACTGATATGGAAAATATAAATGCTGTTGATGATGGCAAGGATAATGGCTACTATAGGACATGCAAACACTCCCAAACATCTCGAAAAAGGTTAGTATGTAAAAACTCTTCTATTGTACTGTGTCAAGCTGCAGTTCCATTTTTTTATTATGGCAATGTTTAGTTAACTAAATCTAGATAATGATGCATAACATTGTAATTCTCAGTGTTCATACCTTTTATATATTAATTAAGGCATTAAGGGAAACACAAAAGGTTCATTTAGATAACTCTTTTTTACACATATGAGTTGAACTAAAGGAATCACAGAAGATGATGGCAACCTATGCAAGTTATGCATGTATGTATTTAAATAGATTTCAGATGTACTGAAGCTATACAGCTATTGATAGAATGTATGGATCATGCACATAGCATGCAGTCGTAGGAGTATCTAGAATCCTTTCTCTTCATTCCTTGATTTTCAGATTAGCTAAGAGATTATGCATTTAGCAAAGGAAAGGCAGGTAGATGTACAGCCATGTGGATTTAAGAGTGTTTCCAGTCCTTTATCTTCATTCATCCAGTTTCAGATTTTGTAAGAGTCTAAGGGCCAGTTTGTTTTAGTTTCTGACAGATGCAACTACTTCTATAATCTGAAGCTGAAACAAATGGTCTAGATTCTGGACCCAGATTATGAGAATCAGTAGTTACAGAATCTAAAAATGAACTAGAATCTAAAAGCTAAGAAATACTAGCTTCTCTAAATTCTCGCTAGCTAGATACTCAGATCAGCCAGTTACTCAGACTACAGTACCTAGATGTGTTGTGTTGGAATGGACTGTATACATATCTAAACTATGATTGCACAATGTCCTTGTATCCAGATGTAATTATATCTCTATTGATCAACAAATATATTATGTTTGACTTATATATGACCAAGTCTTATGCATGTTTGGTAGACTGTTAGACTGTTGTATATCTGATGAGTTCTAAACTTGTTAATGTACATATGTATTGATCAATGAAAATGTTATGTTAATCTGTAATCTATTACTGTGAACTTTGCTATTGTATTCAATTATGTCATCTGGCCTATACTAGGAAAGGGGATTCTTCACCTTCCTTTTCAATGCGATTACGACCAAGAAAGGTTAGTATATACATTTTCATTTCTTACCACTGTGGCTTTGTATAGTAGTATTTTTATGTTGAATTATCGAAGTATTAGAATTGGAGACCCGACCACCCCTGTTTTTGGCAGGAGATAATAATTGGTTTGCTTTTGACAATCTCTTACGGTGGTTGATAATATGAAAAATTGAAATATAACTATATTTTCAAACTGAGAAAGGAAATACTGTTTTGAGATGATATTATCACTTTTTGTTCACTGTCGAAGAATGAACCTTCAACTTTACTGCCCCAAATTGTCCCTTAACTTAATCCTGATGAATTTGTGAACTTTCCTTCAATGAGGTGTAATTGATTCTCTTATTACTAAGACTGATGGCAAATTTTTTATATGACTCAATGTTTCAAAAAGCGCTAGGCGGTAAGCGGGCGGAGACCCACCGCCTAGCGCCTAGACCGCCTAGGCTTGGTGTTTGTGCCTAGGCGGTATTTATTTTATTATTTTTGCAGAAAATACATGTATAAATTAAGTTTTTATATAATAATACTATGAAAAATATATAGTTAAAATTGAAATAGCATATTTAAAATTTTATCTAATCGTATATTTAAAATTTAGTTCAATAACACATTCATAAAATTCTGACCCAATAGCTCATTTAAGGCCCACCAGGATTTTTCATCCCTAAACCCTAACCTTTCCTATAGCTCTATCCCCACTCCTCACAAGCCATAGCTGCCGCCTCCCCTCTTCTCTCTCTCCACTCCTCACATCCGTCGCCTCCTCTCTTCTCTCTCCCCTCTTCTACGCGACAGTCGCGACTGCATCTTGCCTCACCGTGCTCGGCCTCACCGCGTCGCGCCTTGGTCCGCTTGGCCTCGCCACGCCTAGCCACGCTCAGTCCACCTAGCTACTGTGCTGCTTAAGCGCTTGACTTCTGCCTAATGCAGTCATGTCGGGTGAAAGTGAGGCAGAGGGCGTGCGCGCAGCGCCTAGGCGAACGCCTTTTGAAACACTGTTATGACTATACATTGTGTTTTTATGTTTTGGTTCAAATGGATCATCATTTTTGCATGCATGCTGGCCAAACTTTTAAGCTTTGACCATTTCTGTATTCCTTCATTTCACAATGTGTCGTTTCAGATATTTTCATAATCTCTAGGCTACAGATTTGCCTACTAATTTCAGTAGAAATATATGCTAGTAAAGAACGATAAAATATGTTATTGTAAAGTGTATTGTTGCATTCTTATGACGGATCTACTAGATACATTTAGCTATGTTAGGGATGCCCGTAGGTGCCCGATCTTTTAATAGGTTCGATTTGGCGACGTGTGGACGTTTACGTTTTGAGGCTGCCGATCAGCGGACCGTTACCTCGCAATCGCTACACACGTGCGTCTAATCGTTATCAACCACGCTCTCACGTAGTCGACCTAACCACAAGGGTTATTGCTCCTGCAAATCTAAGAAATTCACAAGAACAAGGAAGAACACAATCTGAAATTGCAAATAAAAAGTTTAGCACAAAATTGGGGTTCCATAAACCGATCTAGCGGCGAAACTGCAAAGTGGCAGAATAATCTAAGCAAAACTCAAACCGTATAAGTGGTGGTGGCTGGGAATGGAATTTATATGTTAAGAGGGTGTGGAGGTCGGCCAAAACATGGACCGGCCGAACACAACTCGTTAGAAGGCCCAAAAGCCCAATCTAACTCGGACGGGAAAAACAACTCGACTTGTTTTGACGATTCCAGCCAGCTCATGTGGAATTTTGACATGAAACCAAAACCATCTGAAAGTAGACTTCATAAATTGCACGTGACAATGTGGAGTGCCTCTAGGGTACCTCGCCGACCTGACAAGCTGCCCATTAGGATGCCAACCCAATAACAACAGAGTAATACCAGCCTCAGTGATTGCTAATTTGTAATACATTCATAGAAGTGGTGTGTTTCTTTATGGACGCGAAATATTCTGTTAGGATTCTTATCATTTTAGTAAAATATAGAATGAAACTTTAGGTTGGCAGCATAGTTACCAAGGTGTCGCCTAATCGGAGTGTGGCGTCCGCCTCATGGGAAATGGCATCAGCAGGATGTCCAAGTGTCCATGGCGGATGCTCCCTCCGCCGCCACCATCCCCTCTGCCGGTCGCCGCTCCCTCCGCCACCACTATTTCCTCGGGTTTTCCCTCGCCCGGCACGGCGGCAGCGGCCTTCCCTCACACAGCATCGCTCTAGATCTGCGGCGGCAGCGGCCTTCCCTCTCCCTCCCGATCTGCTCTGTCTCTCTCCCGATCTGCTCTGTCTCTCTCCCTCCTGCTCTGTCCCTCCTTCTTTGATGTCTTTGTTGGAAATAAATCAGCCCCATATATTGATGATTTCCATATACAACTGATCAGCTTCCTATATATTGATGATTTCCATATAAAACTGATCAGCTTCCCATATATTGATGATTTCCATATACAACTGATCAGCTTCCCATATATTGATGGTTTCCATGTATGTTTGTTTATATTGAATGGAGTATGGACTTGTTTAACTATTTATATTTCATGTGGGTCTAAATTTAAATTCCTATTGTTCCAAAATTATTGTGACATGTACATTTATGTTAAGTGAGTATGGCGTCGCCTCGCCGCATGCCATACTCGCCTAAAAGGTGTGAAGGTAGTTAGGCGCCTCGCCTTACTGCCGTAATAACTATGGTTGGCAGACAAACCCATTAAAAGAACATTGCTTTTGAACTGGATATGGCTAGTACCAGGAAAGTTTTGATTTTTGACCCATATTTCATGCCGTCATTGTAGGACATTTATATGGTAGCAAGGGGGGAAGGGGTAGGTTTTTTGGATGACCAGAAAAATAAGAAAAGCCTGGGGCAGCTTTTGATTTTTGCAGTGATTGTGATTGGTTTTCAGTTAGACTTGTGCCATATGGTAATTGCAAAGAGCCAAAGACCCACAGGCTGAAATTTAAATTATTGAGTAAAATACAGTAAACTTGTGCAGAGATGTCATTCAGGTCTATAAACTTGCAAGTTGCACACGTCGATCCACACACTTGGTCTAATGTACCACCTTAGGTCCAAAACTGATGTGTCAGTCCACGGTGCCATAAATTTTGCACTTAGATACCTTGGTTCCATCTTCTTCCTCCCTTCTTTTCCTCTCTCTTGTCTGGAGGCAGTGGCAACATTGTCTAAGCGCCATGCTCGCATGGGGCTACTGCTACACCCACACCTTCCACTCCACTGGCTTCCGCTGCCTGACGATGCCGTCATCCACATCTGCCCCCCTCCCCTACAACACACACACTGACACACCCCGACCTGGCACTCCACCCTGTCCACCTCTTTCATGGCTTTGACATCCACTGTCACACTGGTACAATAAACCAAGTTCATGGACCTATATGACACCTTAGTGCAAGTTTAAAGATCGCGTGTTGGGTTATTATGATTGTTCTAATAGTGAATTGTACAGAAATGTTATTAGAGATTTACTCATGACAGCTTCAAGAAATAGTAAGCTATGCTAGTTATGGATTGCTATGATCATTTCCAGGTTGTTCTTTCTATAAGGTTGGTCTGATATTTCTATTCAGGTTGAAGAGGTTGTTCTACTGGATGGAGATACATGCATTTCAAATTCTGCAGAAAAAACATCGTCTGCATGGTAAATAAGTTTATATGACTTATCATTTGGCCTTGTGCAAGCTTCTGTATGTTTGTATACATATCTTATGTGGTTGGTTGGTGTCTCAGTGTATACAACACTTGTATTCTATATCTAGTGTTTTCTTCTGTAATTTTTTACTACTGTTGAATGTTGACTAATGCTGGCATTTCTACAGGGATGCAATGAAGATTTACTATCCTTCATGGTGGGCATTTGAGCTAATAAAATTATTTGACCATACTCTGTCTTTTTTTATATATATAGTTGATGGTTGTTTGTTTTTCTGTTGTTGACAGGGATAACCCTTGTTCTGTTGAGCTTTCTCATGATGACATGAAATGTGTTGAGCCTGAATCATTGTTGTCCTCAACTATTTTGAACTTCTACATTATGTAAGTGTTGATGTTCTAGTTGCTGATACATGCATTGATAAGAAGCAAATGACTAGAACAATGCATTGATTTTGAAGCTGGATATACCATATATCTTTGCATTAATTGAAGACAAGGTTGGCATTATCAGGATCATGTGTTGGATAATTTTAATGCTTACAAAATAAGGGTCTTTGTACTGTGATATTGATGCATTAGTGCACCTAAAAGGTCCTGATTTTGCAGATTACAAGATCTGAACTGCTGTTTTATATGGTTTTTCCTAGTTAAGATCTTACAAAGTGCCAGTATCAAAATGGTCTCATGAAACTAGGATCCAATGTACTTAGGTTTTGCATCTCGTTTAAGTTCCAAATCCTGCCAAGCAGTTAGTTACGGCAGTGACTGGACTTAAACTGTCAGATTTTATTTTCAAATTATTAGAGTGATAAAGTTTTTCATGATTACAACACGTTTCACTTCCAAAAACAGTAACCACACTAAAATTGGATACAAATGGGACGAAATCAACAGTCACTCAGGCAAATGAAGAGATTTGTTTAGATAAGAGGACGACTTAAAAACAAAACTAGAAAAAATATTACCTTTTTAGAGGCATCAGATCTCAGGCGATCATAGCCTTACGTCCCTAACAATTCAATGTTGTATGCCACTATTCCTACATGAATGTTTGATTGTTTGGCTGTTTGCCTTGGCCAGTGCCAATATTTCTTTGCATCCAGTTATTCTTCTAGGTGTACTCTTGACTATGCTAGCCACTGACACACATACTCTATCAAGATAATCGTGTATCTAATCTGACTGTTGATGAATGAAATATGATGTGGCATTATTTATCCTTGCTTGTTTACATATTTTCCTTCTATCCTGCAATTTTTTGCACTTCAAGTTCAAAAAGACCTTATTTGTTATAGATATCAAAAGACTTCCTTCATGGTGACTCATGAACTGGAAACTAACCTGTGGTGCTTGTTCAAACAAGCTTTTCTTTGCAATGTGCCAAAATGTTCTGTTAAACAAGCTAACTATGTGTAAATATAGATGGGAGAATGAAAGAATTGGTAATTCATAATATCCAATCATGGGGAATGATCTGCATCCATTGCTCACCTCTTTGCCAATGCCTAATTGTGGATGCATGGGCATATATTTTTGTACTTTCGATGGTTTGATCTTTGATGCCAGATGTGTGCCTTGAAATATGAAGAGCATGAAAACAAAAGGATGTACATATAAGAATAGATTCATTTTATTATGAACCATGCTGCTGATACTTTTTATAGAAACTATGCTACACTAACCATATCCATGTCCAACTCATGTTCCAAATTTAGGAAGTATTGAATTGGGTTGGTCAAAAACCCAGCAATCATTATTAACAAAAACAAGTGATAGCCGAGCAGTTACTGTTAGTTTCAAAGCCCTTGTTGGTACATTAGATAGCAGGTATGATGGAAACAAAATTCACTTTGGCATACCCTGGTTGATAGAATCCTTTAGTTATTTTATCCAGTATGGTTTCTTGTCAGCTCATATGTCGACCAGACGACCACACAACCATATGCCATAGATTGTTGAAACTTCTGATCATGCATTAACGAGTAATTTTGCTGGGTATTTTGAAAACAGTTCGATAGTTATTGTATGATGCCAGGTGTTTCATAAAAAAGTAACACTCATAATTGCATGAAACAAACATTATTTTAGGGGAAAAAGTTTATTGACCATAAAAAACAGTTAATAATAGTGATCATTATTCATTAACATAGACCATAAAAGGATCCACCACTCACATTAGCAGCTTTTTTTTTTTCACATGTTCATGTTGACATTTAAAACATGGTTGTCAAGGTGACACCTGGGTGTCATTTAGGCAATGGGTAATGCATTGAGATGGTCAAGTGAGGTCAACATGACTGACTGACCATCTCCTTGCCTTGAGCAGTAGATTGAAGGGGAAGGGAGGCAGATCAAGAGGGGAAAACCTGTTGCCATAACAACTGCTGTTGTTCATCATCATCTTTGCTTCATTCATGCAACAGCTGGGCCAAGCTGATTTGTCAAGTTATATTCCCATTTTTACTTCTTTGGCATTTCCCCCTCTAAATCTGCATGCTAGTTATATGGCATCACATAGGCATCGAGAGAGTGCATCAGTGCATCATGGCACTTACCTTACTGACTATATAACTTTGATGGAATCTCATCTTTCTCAATCTTCCTAGAGTTGAACTGCCCACTATGAAACTCATGTGTTCCTAACAGGCCCTAAAAGCTAAACTGACATGCAAAACATCATATTTTCTTTATTTTGGTCAAAAAATGATTATTAAGTGTTTACTGTTTGCATCATGCATTCCATATATTTGACATGGAGTTAGTGTAGGGCTACTGTTGCCTAGTCTTCATATCCCCCACTTTGTCCTGGGTTGACACCCTCAACCAATTCATCAATAAGCCATTTAAACACTATGCATCACTGATTTGAACACTTACACATGGTGAAGAAAGCGGCAATATACAACTTTCTTCTGGTAGATGTCAACATGAATTCTCCCGTGTAGACAAGAAATACACGGCCTCATCCTTCAGTACAAGAATTGCCTTCCTTAATGGAGATTGGGGGTCCATAGTCATCCATAGACATGTCACCTTCCATATGTTAGTATATGTTTTGCATGCTCTATTGCCTTTGGGTAACAGTGATACAAAATATATCTTTTGGTATCATTTGTTGGTGTTAATAACACTTGGGGATTTATAGTTCTGTGGTCTTGCATTGTTGAATTTTATAAATTAACTTTTGTCCTTATTTATTTTCCTAATACAGTTATATATAAATTCATGTAGGTACCTATTGGGATCAACGCCATCAACTAGTAGACTAAGAGGCAAGTATCACATTTTCAATACATACTTCTTCAGCAAACTTGAAGCCCTGACATCAAAGGTCTCTTTCTATGTTAAATTCATAATATTTACTTTATTGCTTTAATAAAAATTCTATGTGCTATATTGTGATTGTTAAACTTGCTATGACAAATAGCCATAATGCTTCTCATGGACAAGAGAAATGATTCCAAGAGTAAGCATACGTATATGACATTCAAGCTTACTGGTGTTTTAGGTATTCAGTTCTTACTCGTCTTAATGGACTTCATGCCTTGCGGGCAGCAGCTATGCATACAAGGCAGCAGTAGCAGCACTTGCATAAGGTTGTGGCTGGCTAGCCATATCGACCCGATAACTATGTTAATAATCCTGCACATATAGGAAGTCCTAATAGGTTTCTATATTGTTTCCTTGTAGGATTAGTAGGTTTTCTACTAGGATTATTTTTGTATACGTACTGTAATTCCTTATCTCCTTCTATGTTTGTAATCTACATCAGCCTATAAATAAAGCGGAAATAGCCATGGCAAATAGAGCCGACACAAAACATCTTGTAGTTTGCAATTCCTGTATGTGTGTGGCAGCTGTTTCATAAGGCACAGTTGGCTAGGATTCAGATAAGTCACTAAGCATGTTAGCTAGTTAGAGATAAATCATTAGACTGGCTAGTCCTTTATAAGTTTTTGTTATCTCTTAGATTTTTTTGGTTGTTTGGAGTTGGTATCTCATCTATAAGAGGTAGCTGGCTAAGCTCCTCTAAGTGAAGTAAGAAATAAACTCAGATTAATGTTCACCTAGTTAGCTGATCAGAACCCCTTCCCCACGAAGGACTAATCCCTAGAAATTGGAGGGCAATTATGTCTCCATCTAACCTTTTTCTACCCTTCTATCCCAAACCATGATACTTTTTCCATTGTCCTAATGCAGTAACTGATAGCTACATGTAGCCTGCATAAATTAAGTGTAAGTTCATTCTATCATATTTGTCATATTCTAGCTGCGAAGGGCTTTAGCCTTTCGGCTTTCGCTACTACTAGCTAGTACCTACAAGCTTTTAGCTGTTTTTCCCATCATAAAATGAAAACTTGATGTTGACTGTTTTGCCATTTTTTATGTGATTTTTTTATTTTTTGTGGTCATTCGTTTAACTTATTTTGGTCTTTTACTCTGAAGGTGGACCAGGCTGCTTATTTCTTGAAGATGAGAAGGTGGTGGAAAGGTGTAGATATATTTCAAAAGGCGTACTTAATATTTCCTGTGCATGCCGAGTAAGCAATTTTGTTTCCTCTTTCATTGACATCGGTTTAGTTGGCA
>KE371409.1:0-12336 GCA_000418225.1 Zizania latifolia | reverse complement strand
ATAATCAGTGTGTACTCCATTTGTCACTTTGAGTGCTCCATGTATCTAACTTGGACAGAATTAAAGGCAGCTGTGTTTTTGGGAGGTGATCTAGTTATATCCACAAAAGGTGATGAAAGAACACCAAGTGTTTGGTTGGGATGAAGATGACATATTTGCAGAGCTTGGAAACAAAAAATAGGTAGGAAAGTTATTAACATATTGCCCGCCATTTATTTTGCTTTAGAAAATATGAACTATTTATTCGTGAGAGTGTAACATTTATTTGACAAGAGCAAACATAAAAAAAAGAAAAACATTTATAAATCTAAAACGATTTAAATTTAGAAAAAAATAGAGGCAGTATTCAACAATGAGGTATCAAAACCATTTAATTAGCTTGCCCCCCTCCAAACTAAACCAAATTGGTTTTGTCTGGCATCTATGTTCATGGGGCTACACATGTGCAAAACAAACCACCTTGGTATACATGGGTTGAGTAATTGAAGTGAGAAATTTTAACAGTTAAAGGTCCAACGCCCTACAATTCTGAAGCTTGGGGTTGTTGTTTTCATACTTTTAGTTAGAATTTAATGTCGTCAAATTGACCTTTTCCAATACGATACGAAATGCACAATGTGGACATGTGGAAAAAGGAAGTGATAAGAAACTTTTATTTTCTTTAGCAGGCTTGTGACTCTTACACGGTCTCTTGAAAGTTTCAATTCTTCAGAAAAGCCATAAGCATGGTTGGGAAGGGCGCCGTCCGGTGCCCGCGCACTCCAGATTTCGATTCCGGGACGCTCACGGCTCACCTGCCCGTCTCTTTTAAAATACACCTTAGCTTAATGTTAGGACATGTTTGTGACTGCTTAGTTTCACTAAAATCTATTCTATTGTAACTACATTTTGAGTAGAGTTACTCTGCTGTAGAGCAACGCCTTGTTTGTTTTATAGACTACTCCTTTCATCCTATAATATTGTAACCTATGATTAGATTTAATATTTCATACCTAGGATAATATTGTAATTTAGGATCGAATTTGATATTTCATATTATAATGAATCTGAATACTGCCACGGAGGGAGTAGATTCAGATTCAGAAATGTTAGAATTTATTGTATATAGTCTATTCTACTTCTGTAAATGTCCCCACATTTGGCCTCTCCTTATTTTTCCCTTCTATTCTCATTTTTTCATGACAATATGATTAATCTTGGCAATATGGGAAGTTGGAGGAAGGAATCGATCGAGCTTAATCAGAGTGCTATATATTTTGTTATTGACATATAGCTTTAGTAATTAATTAATTGTCTCTTGTTTATATTTTACTACAGTAAATAATATCCTCTTATTATTGTCGGTAAGGCGTAGGGATGGTAGGCCCCGTTCCTTGATCCTGGCGGGGATTTCCTCTATTAGGGGAAGGGATGGGGAAAATCTCATCCTCGTAGAGAGACAAATGGGGGAATCGTCTCCCCGTCAAGTGAAGCGGCAACAGAGACGCTCCCCCACTCCCCATTCCCCGTTAATATACCTGACCTGTAGACCCATATTATATAGTATATAACAATGAAAACCTAAATCCTCAATTCTTCATTCTCCATTTCATCCCGTCTTCTACCTATCGCTACCCTTCTCCCATCTATTCCCCACCGCCGCCCGATGCGCACGGCCTGCTCGACCATGCACCATCGTCCATGAGCGCTCCACCGCCCGAGGTGCATGGCCTGCTTGGCCTCGCCCTGTCACCCTGAGCGCTCCACCGCTCGGTTGCGCCCCTCCGCCCGACCTTGCCCCTCCGCTTGGCTATGCCACTGTGCGGGCATGCTCACCGCCCGGCCATGCCCCTAGGCGGCCACGGCCCTCTGCCCAGCCCCACTCTGCCACCCCAATCAACGGTTGCATCTCCTCTCCACCTCCCCAATGGTACCCATTAACCCGACAGGAGACGGGGATAGGGAAAATCATCCCCAAAGCCGAGGACAGGAAGCGAGGAAAATGCATTTCTTCGAGGACAGGGACAGGGACCCCCTCCTCATTGAAGAGTATCCCTGTTGACATCCCTAGTAAGGCGTCACCAAATCAAGCATTCAATCAAGCATTCATCGTCTTCCTCTAGCTCTCTACAACTTTCTTCTCCTCCTCTTCCCCTCCTAGGTTGGGTTAGGTTGGGTTGGTAACCCAATCCCTCACCTAGCTCTCTATCTAATTGGAGGAATGAATAAGCTGTGGAGCCGACACTCAATATGGAGTGTGAGGCGGAGGACCTATCGAGAGGTGGCGCACATCCTCTTCCTCATCGTCGCTGCCTTCGTCCTCCCGCTCTCCCTCCTCTTCCTCACCCACATTACCATCTCCCATGCCCTCTTCTCCAACATCGACTCCAACGACTCTGCCCTCGAGTTCGCTGCACCCGACACGCTCACCTAGCGTCGCCTCCTCCACCGCCTCGCCTTCAACTGGGCCTCCCTCCTCATCTTCAAGGTCGTCTACTCCATCAAGCACGATGCCCTCTCCTTCCCACATGTGCTCTCCATCGTCCCTTATGTCTGGCGCTATCTCACCACCACCTTCTTCACCGTATTCATCCTCCTCGTCACCTACCACTTCCTCATTGTCTTCATCTTCGTCGTGCTACTCATCGCCGCCGACGCTGGATCTGGCCTCGCAACGTTGGTCGCCTTTGTTGGCCCAACTTCTAAAATTCACATAGAAGAACTTGGAAAGTTTTTTCGCCGATCACAACCAGCCTTTTCTCTTCTTTTTTATTCACGTGACTCGACTGAACTAGAATGCTTACAATGCTTTATATAGACTCACACCATAACAACTTTGACCACTTCTAACTCCATGATCCACACTTTCAGCTGCATGGCCACGCATGCTGCCACATTGTGCAACTAACTCACTACTGACAGATACATTGACTAGTATGTGCATGCATACAGTACCAACCGCTAATCCTTGCATGCATAGCTCACGGGCACTAACACATATCCACGGTTAACTAAACCTATGCACATGGTAAGATTATTTTCAACATTCACCCCCTTAATCTTGTCATATGTACTCACCGTAAGTTAAAGTCCAATCTCCCGACGCATCTCCATGGAGGTGTCTTCTTGTTGCACATAATATCGATGACATAATCTATCGACATCTCTCACATCTTTGCTTGTCGGTGTCATAATTCGTTGACAACTTCATCTGCCTTAGCTCCAATTGCCTTATTGCCGGTGACACAACTCGACGACAACACAAACTCAGATTGGAACTCACATGACAATACATGAGCACATATCTTTTCTTCTGTGTTTCTCTTTACAAAACAAATGCTACCCCACTCGTAAATAATCTTTCCGTTTATGTTTCTCTTTACGAAACAAATGCTACCCCACTCGCAAATAATATTTTCTTTTATGTTTCTCTTTACAAAACAAATGCTATCCAACTCGCAAATAATCTTTTCTTTTACGTCTCTCTTTACAAAATTAATGCTACCGATCTTACGAATAATCTTTTCTTTTATGTTTATCTCTATGAAATTTCATAAATGTTACCGATCTCACACAAATAATGACAAATACTTTCGTAAATCCCAGTAACAATAAATCCATTTAAACTCTTGGCACACGAACAGCTAAGGTTACACGAACAGCTAAGCCAGGTACCGTTTCCGAATTTTGGCCGTCGTCACCAAGCTGATAAGTGATATCCCCCACCGTGGAAAGAAGGAAAAGGAGCGAAGGAAAGAAAGAACGGCGTGGGTCCTGCAGCGAGCTAGCCGATGGTCCCGGGCCTCGTGCATCGCCGTCTCCGGCTTTTATTGAGCAGCGCGGGGGCATTGTTGTGCGAATCACCAACCACACATACGCCGCTCGCTGCTGCCTGCTGCGCACCGTCTCGTTCCGTCACGCGCTCGGCGCTGGCCGTCTCACACCTGCGTCGAAACCGCGGCCCCCCCGCCCATCTGCCCCCGGGTTTTTTCTACTCGCCGCGAGCTCGCGCGCTCCCGGTCGCGGGCGGCAGTGGACGGAACGAGC
Organism: Zizania latifolia; assembly: GCA_000418225.1. NCBI lineage: Eukaryota > Viridiplantae > Streptophyta > Magnoliopsida > Poales > Poaceae > Zizania > Zizania latifolia. The sequence goes on along the minus strand of KE371409.1, from coordinate 8,310 downwards.
TGTGTGGAACACGTGTACTCGTGTAGGTGTAGTTCTCCCCCTCTGGGTGCCTTCGCTTCCCTATATATGGTGCGGCCACCACTGCCCGAAAGGTAGCAGGAGGCTGTGAGCAGCGGCGGAGACTGGTCTAAGAGCCAGAGAGAGAGAGAGAGAGAGAGAGAGAGAGGAAGGGAGAGGGAGAAGAAGGCTTGCTTTCGTCTTCAGGCGATCCGCGAGCTCGAGCGGTGTCGAGTATTGACCGGTTATTGTTTTGGGGGGCTTTCATGGCGTCGATTGAGCTGGTAGGGAGGCCGCCGTCGTCGTTCTTTACGGGGACGGCGCTGAGGGGTGGCAGTGAGAGAGGAGGAGGGCTCTGTTTCGCGAGCCTGCAGGCCGCGGGGGGGAGGAGGAGGAGGCCGGCGGTGGGCACGACGGCGCCGGTTGGGGCGCTGGCGGAGCGTGTCGTGGTGTCGCCGGCGCCGGTGGAGAGGGCGGGGCGGCCGGAGGCGCATCCGCAGAGCGTGGCGGCGAGGGCGGTGGTGACCGTGAGGCGGAAGCGGAAGGAGGACGCCAAGGACCGGGTCGTTGAGCAGTTCGACGCCTTCGCGGACAAGCTGGGCATGAGCGTCCAGCTCCAGCTCGTCAGCACGGAGATGGACCCAAGTAAGCCCCCCCCACCTCTCTCTCTCTCCTCACCCTCTCCGCCGCCGCCGCCGCCGCCACCGTCGCGCGGGAGGCGCGAAGCTTCCTTACCTTTCTCCGCCGGTTTTTCTCCATTGGAATTCCAGGTCATCGCGGTGCATCTTTGAATTGTACTACTTCCACGATTCGATTCTCCTTCTTCCTTCCTTCCTTCCTCTCCTCGCTTTCCAGTCGCTTCTCCTCTCCAGCTTCAGGGAAGAAGCCGATGAGCGAATATTCCCGCTCGCTGTTGCGTCTTGGCCTGTGGCGTTTGTCTTGGAGGCGTCATGTCCAAATGGGCCATCATCATGTGCAGCACCCCACTCTTGTCTGTTGATTTGCTTTGATCTTTTCTTTTCTTCAAGCTGCCATTTTTTTTATTCTCCTAGCTCCTCCTAAGCAGTGGTACGAGGCATCGAAATCGGAATGAATCATGTGATGCACGCATTGAGCGATGTGAATCTTTGGCTGGATGGCTGCAGGGAAGGGGACGCCGAAGATGAGCAAGCTATCACGGCTGGTGGGATGGTTAGAGAAGAAGGACGTCAAGGCGGAGCGGGTGGTGTACACGGCGGAGTTCACCGTCGACGCCGCCTTCGGCGATCCGGGCGCGGTAACCGTGCTCAACCGCCACCAGCGGGAGCTCCACATCGAGAGCATCGTGGTGGAGGGATTCCCGTCGGGCCCCGCGCACTTCACCTGCAACTCGTGGGTGCAGTCCGCGAGGGTCAGCCGCTACCCACGCGTCTTCTTCAGCAACAAGCCGTACCTGCCGTCGGAGACGCCGCCGGGGCTGAGGGAGCTCCGGCTCCGTGAGCTCGCCAACCTCCGCGGGGACGGCACCGGCGAGCGCCGTATGACGGACCGGGTGTACGACTACGATGTGTACAACGACCTGGGCAACCCGGACAACGGCGCCACCTCCGCCCGCCCTGTCCTCGGCGGCGAGCAGATGCCGTACCCACGGCGGATGCGCACTGGCCGGCCGAGCACCGCCACAGGCAAGTCGAACACCCTCTACCGCCATCCAATCCAATAAATTCCGCGATAGCAACAGTGACCTCCCCAAGATGGTGGGAGGGAGCCGTCGCCCCCGACCGACTCGTCGCCGTCGTACCCGAACCGCTTGATCTGACATTAACGCCGCCGGACTTTTTTGCAGACGCGCGAGCGGAGAGCAGGGTGGAGTACCCGGAGCCCATCTACGTGTCGCGGGACGAGGAGTTCGAGGAGGGCAAGAACGAGATGCTATCGGAGGGCGCAATCAAGGCGCTGCTCCACAACTTCATGCCGCTGCTGGTCAGCTCAGTCTCGCCGGACATCTGCGACTTCGCCGGCTTCCACGACGTGGACAACCTCTTCAAGGAGGGCCTCCGCCTGAAGCAGGCGCTGCACGACCAGCTCATCCAGAAAATCCCCTTCGTCCGCAAGATCCAGGAGAACAGCGAGGGCCTCCTCCGCTACGACACCCCCGACATCATCAAGAGTAAGCCTCGCCACCTTCCCACCTTTTCGTCCATGTAGCGAGCTTGTCGATCTCTCTCATGGCGATACCGATACGGATACGGATACGAATCTGCACGCATTGTTGTACTCACTCTGTCATCGGTGTTTGTCTTTTCTTTCTTTCTTGCCGTAATGTAGAGGACAAGTTCGCGTGGCTGCGTGACGACGAGTTCGCGAGGCAGGCGCTGGCCGGCATCAACCCCGTCAACATCGAGCGTCTCCAGGTAAGCCGTCGCTGTCATGTCGAACACTACCGCAGCTTCCAAAGCAGAGCTCCCCCGAGTTGTCGTTGTCCATGTGCACAGTTGAGCTGAGAGGTGACGACCGTTTTTTGTACTCTTTGCGTGCCCAGGAGTTCCCGCCGGTGAGCAGGCTTGACCCGGCCGTGTACGGCTCGCCGGAGTCGGCGATCACGGAGGAGCACATCATTGGGAACCTCGACGGCATGTCGGTGCAGCAGGCGCTAGAGGGGAACAGGCTGTACATGCTGGACTACCACGACATCTTCCTCCCGTTCCTGGACAGGATCAACGCCCAGGACGGCCGGAAGGCGTACGGGACGCGCTCGCTCTTCTTCCTGACGGCCGCCGGGACGCTCAAGCCGATCGCCATCGAGCTGTGCCTACCGCCGATGACCGACGGCTGCAAGCGCGCGAAGCGGGTGTTCACGCCGCCCGCCGACGCCACCAGCAACTGGCTGTGGCAGCTCGCCAAGGCTCACGTCTGCTCCAACGACGCCGGCGTCCACCAGCTCATCAACCACTGGTAAGTGGTAACCCCCATTGGACACAGGATTTCCCCTGAGAAATTCGCATTCCATTTGATTTAGCAGTGGGTGCAGAACACAACTGAGCTGAGCTGTTCATCTTGGCAGGCTGAGGACGCACGCGTGCATGGAGCCGTTCATCATCGCGGCGCACCGGCAGATGAGCGCGATGCACCCCATCTTCAAGCTGCTCAAGCCGCACATGAGGTACACGCTCAAGATCAACGCGCTGGCGCGGCAGATACTCATCAACGGCGACGGCGTCATCGAGTCGGGCTTCACCCCCGGCAACGTCTGCATGGAGATGAGCGCCTTCGCCTACCGAGAACTCTGGCGGCTCGACCAGGAGGGCCTCCCCGCCGACCTCATCCGAAGGTGCACACCTCACTTGACTCGCATTCGTCAAATGTTTGCAGGTTAAGATTTTTTTGGCAAAAAAGGTGCAATGTGAGTGGAACGGTGGCTAAATTTGTGTTGTTTGGATGTCGTACAGAGGTATGGCCGTGGAGGACTCGAGCCAGCCGCACGGGGTCCGGCTGCTGATCGAGGACTACCCGTACGCCGCCGACGGGCTGCTCCTCTGGTCGGCCATCGAGCGGTGGTGCGGCGCGTACGTGGCGGCCTACTACCCGAGCGACGAGGCCGTGCAGGCGGACTACGAGCTGCAGTCGTGGTACGCGGAGGCCGTGCAGAGCGGGCACCCGGACAAGAGCGGCGCGCCGTGGTGGCCGCGCCTGTCGACGCCCGGCGACCTCGCGTCGCTGCTCAAAACACTTGTGTGGCTCTGCTCGGCGCAGCACGCGGCACTCAACTTCGGGCAGTACCCGCTCGGAGGGTACATCCCCAACCGGCCGCCGCTCATGCGCCGGCTGGTGCCGGCCGAGGGGGACCCGGAGTTCGCGCACCTCGTCGCCGACCCGCACCGCTTCTTCCTTTCGGCGCTGCCCAGCCTCACGCAGACGACGACGTTCATGACCGTCATCGACACGCTGTCCACGCACTCCGCCGACGAGGAGTACCTCGGCGAGCGCACCGACGAGGCGTGGACGGCTGACCCGGCGGCACTGGCGGCCGCGCGCGAGTTCGAGGCCGACGTGCGCCGCGCCGAGCAGGAGATCGAGCGTGCAATGCCGATCCGGCCTGCCGCAACCGCTGCGGCGCCGGCGTGCTGCCGTACGAGCTCATGGCGCCGTCGTCCGAGCCGGGCATCACTTGCCGCGGCGTCCCAAACAGCGTCACCATATAGCCTCTAGACGATGTGGCCATTTGTGCGAACCTTTTTCTCGCAGTCATTAGATGGGGAGAAATTTCCGAAAGAAAAAAAGTAAATAAGTTTGCGGTAGATTTCATCAAACATGCCGAATTGTTAATGATTTCGGCCCAGATAGGGGAGACGATTGATTTGATTTTGTAGAATGTAAATAACTGGTATAGAGGAGATTTCTATAGGGTAAAAATCGACCTAATAATATACAGATCTCGTGATATTTGTCCAGTATTACTAAGATCTCTCGATATCATATTTGCTGCATTAGTAACACTTCGTTGCTATGTTCGCTGCTGCAAATTGCCGCGTTAATAATTGGCTCGTCCATCCAGCCTAGTACGGTAATAGTGTGAGGACTTCAAACAGGTAATCCAAAATGCCAACATGGTTAGGCCCAGGAGATGTCTGGCCTAGAAGATGGCCCGTCTAGTCCAGTCTTGTAACTAAGGTTGGTGGGCATTCCGTCCTTACCACGAATTCGATCCAGTTATTTCGGTCTGAAAAAGTTTTTCTTAAAGCAAACGAGAATCGCTACAATGTATTGATGCATTAAGAGGAGGGGGAAAGAGGTTCCAAAAACAGGCATATGCAACTGTTACACCGTAATAGTAACTTGAATAGATTACATTAGAGTGGCGAGAGAGTTAGGGGTTGGAGGGAGGGTCTGCTTGCTGCCACCCATGCGTCGAATTTTTAAGAAATTATATCAGCAACTGACACATGTCGAGCTTATCGCAGACTGGAAAATGCGCCAATTTATTTCTTTTCATACTCTCCACCATGTGAAAATCAGTAGTATATTGAACCACTGGCGCTTCGCCTTGCAAATGCTTCCCGATACCGAGCTCCACCATCTTTGCAAACTCCCACAAGAAGGTAGGAAGGGAACACCGGAGATGTTATAGTATAGCGATACTTGGGTCCAAACTTGTCGGGTGAAATGGCATGACAACCACATACAAGGAAAGATGTTTCTAGATAGGAAAAGCATAAACAGCATGATGTAATGCATCGCCATCATCTTTTAAGCAAATTGTCAACCGTAAGTCAGGGGCGGATCCAAGGGCTAGACTTCAACAGGCTCTAGCCTACCCTCTGATTTTTGCAAAAATATTTTAAGTATATATCATCTTTCATTCTCTACGAGTGAAGAGAAAGAACAGAGCACGACGCTGGATCGAGAAAGAAGGCGCTGGATTGAGGAAGAAGAAAGGTTTCTGGCGACCTGGGCTGTTTGCCGGTGGCCCATTAGCCCATTTACAGGCTACAACCCATCTAACTATTTACAGGCTCTTGCTCGCTGGCTGCCTATTTAGGGTGGAGGCAGGAGCGGATTGTCGGCTTGCGAGTTGCAGCGGACGACAGTCGACTCCAGCGCGCGCGTGCAGGGCTCTTCAAGCGCGTCGCAGCCCACAGCCAGGGCGTAGTCGAGCGGCGGCCACTGCGCCAGGGCGCAGCCGGGTGATGGCTGGCGAGCGCAGCCAAGCGTTCTCCTTTTTTATCAAGGTAGATGTTTTATTCTTGTAGTTTCTGACCTCTTTTAATTTACAGCTTCTCAGAGCAACTTGTTTTCTGCTAGTTTCAAATTGATAACTTCTAGTTATTGTTCATTCATTTTCTCTGTGTAAGAGGGTTGCTCGAGTTCTGAAAGATCAAATGGAGAACATAAGATGCATCACACTGCTGTTCAACCCAAATCGACAAAATGATGTACAAATCCTTAAATAGGCTAGATGTTTGTTCAGAGTTCTTGTTCAAACGAAGTATTCTGGAAGGTAGGTGTTTTCATTTTAACCCTTAACCTGTTAGATTGTTCAGCTAACGGTCAGGCGGCGAGCATAGCACGGTAGCAGCCAGTGCCCAACAGGGCAGTGGTATGTTTTTTTTAACATTTGTTTCCTCCTACCATGTTGACGTAATACAGAGCTACGTAACAGGTTTAAACGTTTAAGAACCTCGAAGGGTTCTCGAGGTTCTTAGTGTAAAGTAGGGTTCGAACAGTGCTCTAGACCTTCGAAAGGATAATAACCTTCGAGCAAGAGTAGTATTGACTTATACTCCGAGAGTTCGATCCCCCCTACCCTGCAAGGGGAGGGTATTTATAGGTATAATTATCATGGAGTAATACGAAGTTACCCCCTACTTCTAGCCGACTATTATAGCATGAATAGTGAATTTATATAGGGGCAATTTGGTAACCCTCCGTGTGAACGAACCTGAGTTCATATTTTGTCAGAGGGAACAGTAATACCACGGTTTTGAGGTCCTGTGTCAGATGGTTTCGGAGGCCTCACACATTGCAGGCCGAAGGAGGCTTCATCGAGAGCTTGAACGAAGTGCCAATCTACTCCTCCGAAGGGGGCTTCGCAACTACTGTTATTGGAGCCTTATTAGGGTAAAGTAATTTACCCCAACAGTAGTCCCTTGCACGTGGCCCTTCTGCCGAAGGAGTAATGCGCGTCTTTGACAAATGACACTCCCTTGCGGCTTCCTTCGGAGTCTAAGGTTTCAGAGCTTAAGGCTTCGAAGCCTAAAGCTTTGGCAGCCGTCCTTAGAAACAGACTCACTCCGATCATTAAATGCTTGACAGGAGCTGATGGGACGCCCTCGGAACTCCAAACAACGCCCGGCGCGGCCAACGGTTCGAAAATGAACCGTCGCTAAGCAGGGCACGCTGCCCTATTTTACCTTAGCACCACCGATCATAGACTCCAGAAGGTGTGCGCGGGTGGTAAAAATGGCTTCGGGCAGAGCGCCGCGCACTTCTTACTGCCTATATAAGCCCCCTTACTCCCCTGGGCTCATTACGCGCACCAGCATCCTTAGCTCTTGCTCTCGATCCCACTTCATTCTGAGCCCCTAGCCCTTCGCCTGCGTAGCTCTTAGCTTCTCTAGCTTCCATCCACCCCTTCGTTTGGAGTCCAACCCAGACTCACAAAGATGCTGAAGAAGGCTTAGGCGACGAAGAGCCTCTTTCTTGGTGGCGGGTCCAGCTCCGTGCAAGCCCAGGTGGCGGCGGCGGCGACAGTGAAGGCTACGGCGAAGCACTACGGGCCGTTCGACCTTCGGCCTCCGTCGAAGAAGTTCGAACAGACCCTGGAGTTGAAGAAGACGAGGTCCACACCGGACTCTGCCAATGATGCATGTGCCGGCAAGGTCGTCAGGTTGGTTGACCTCCGCGTCTCGAAGCACGACGCCATCCTTGCTCCACGAGATGACGAGGCTATGGTCTTCGAGGCCTATTTCGAGATGGGGCTCGGGGTCCCAGCGGAGGCACTGCTAGGCGAAGTGCTGCAGATGTACAATCTGGAGCTCTTCTAGCTATCCTCGAACGTCGTAGCTTAGCTCGCCATCTTTGAGTGGGCCATGAGGACGGAGGGGTGTGAGGGCCGTGCGGACGTCTTCGCGGCCCTTCACGATGCAAACTGCCAACCTAAGAAGCAGACTTACGAAGATGGAGTCGTCAAGGCCCTGGCCTTAGGCAGTGCCAACTTTTAGCTTCGCAGGGAGTTCAATGACTCCTTCCCGACGAGGGCTTTAAATGACTGTTGGTACCCTAGGTGGGACCAGAATTGGTTCTACATCACCGTTGGAGCGGACGCCCCCCTCCGTAGCACCAACGCCCTCATCTCATACTGTCGCCAGGCCCAAGTGGCGATAGACTCTGCCGTCATCAAATCCTAGGTCTAGCTACTACAGAAGGTGGCCCAAAGGATGAGCATGAGAGACCTTGCGGAGGAGTTCATCACCCTCCAGATCAGCCCCCTTGGGCACATATGGCCAAAGGGCCTTTTCAAAGACTTCGCAAAGGGTGACTTGAAGGAGATCCCTTCAGAGTTCATCGGTGAGACCTCGCAGCATAACCCCTGAATTCTGGGTACCTTGCTCAACAATTCTAATTATTAGGCCCCGTTGCACCATAGCCAAGCGGGACATACTGACGCCGGACGAGGCAGTCAAGGCGGCGGAGCGCATTGTGGGCGCTTCGACCGTGGACGAGCGAAGCCGGCGCCTCGCCCTGGTCGGGACCTAGGAGAGGTACAACCGGGTATGGGCCCGGCTAGAGGCCGATGAGGTGCCAACGCTCCCAGAGCTCCCAAACCCCACCCTT
>KE371408.1:21806-37934 GCA_000418225.1 Zizania latifolia | reverse complement strand
TTAAGGGGATGGAATTTGAATCTTACAAAGAATTGGTTCTTGTGCAAGTGGGAGATTGATGGAATTGTGCCCAAGAAAATTCTAGGGGAACCGGAAGTTCCGGCTATAGCCGGAAGTTCTGGGTTCTGGAGCATCTGGAATTTCTGGTAGAACCAGAAGTTCTGGGTCAGTCCCAGTTTTTGATTTTCTGGACGAACCGGAAGTTCCGGGTTCTGGACGAACCGGAAGTTCTGGTTGGACCAGAATTTCCGGGTCGAGAATTAATTCGATATAGAAGGTCATTTTTGAAAGTTCCGGCTGTTGCCAAAAGTTCCGGGCCAGGCGAACAGATTAGATCTGTTGGGCTTTAATGCGGATTAAAGGCCCACGATGGTGCACTATATAAAGAGGGTGGGGCTAGCACGTGAAGGCTGCTGTTCATTGTTACTTCACCCTAACCCTAGCCGCCACCCTCTCTCCTCGATCACAAGGGTTGTGGTTGATCTCTCTAGATCTCGCGAGCGGTGCTAGCACGCCGGTGCGAGGTGATCCTATCCATGTACGTGTGGATACCGTAGAGGCACCGTTGCTGCATTGGTGCTCATCTTCTTCCTGCGGAGTTTGTCCGGATCGTCGGATCGCGTCATCTTCATCGCCGGATCGCCGACGAACGAACAGAGCTGGGAGAAGAGTTGCTCGAGACCGCGCTACTCCAACTCTACTTCCGCTGCCCGAGCGTGTCTCGTGGTACAAGGAAACGATCCATGATTCCATTACACGCATGGTTCCTAGGCTAACGGGGTAAATTTTTGAAATTAAGCGCTAGCGTAGCCTCCCTATAACCCAACAGTGGTATCAGAGGCTACGTGCGTAGTGTTCGATCTGGATCGATCACATATGGTGATATGTGATGGAAATAGATTGGATCTATTGTTTTTGTCGTCGGATTTCTGGAAGTTCCGGTTGGATCAGAAGTTTCGGGCCGAAATAATTTTCAATACAGAATGTTATTTCTGGAAGTTCCGGTTGGACCGAAAGTTCCGGACAGAAATAAATTCCATACAGAAGGTTATTTTCGGAAGTTCCGGGTGTGACTCGGAACTTCCGGGCTAGAAATAAATTCGAGTCAGAAGGTTGATTTCGGAAGTCGGAAGTTCCCGGCCCTGAGTCGGAAGTTCCCGGCCCTTCGACCGAAAGTTTCGGCTGTGCCGAAATTTCCGGGTCTATTTTCAATTGCGCATAGTCTCCGTCTAACTTGTTTTTGTAGAGAATATTGTGACTGGTATGGCCTTGCAAAGTATATGATACGCGCTTGTAATAACATGGCCTGCGTGTCGTGGTTGATTGTAGCCCAAGGCTGTTCAAATGTTGTACGACCTGCGCGTCAATATGTGATGCTTCAGCTCATGTAATTAGTATAGCGCTATTAGTTGTAATAGGCTGATACAGGTTCATGGAGGCCTGAAGCGGTATGATTCGATAGACAGGAACCGTGGAGATGGAGATCACCATGTGAAGGGGCCGTACTCAGTCACAGTCAATATGATTGCCTGCGATGTTTACTTAAGTTCCTGTCATACTATTCTTTCATGTTGCGTGTGTGGTAGGCATCGTTACCCTGATAGAATAGTTTCCCTAAGAAAATTAAGTATTGATGCCCTTTCAATAGCTGCACCTACTAAGGTTGTAATCACTGTATGGTGGGTCTGCCAAAGCAGGGTGCCATCTTTTATCTCAATCAGTTAGGGTGGTGTCGGACACCACATGCATAGTATTAGTTTGCTTAACAAAGCTATCAAAACAGTTTTGGGCTTTGAGGCATGGAGTTGAGTGTCAGACATTGGATGTCACCTCAACGAACAAGAGACACATATGATGTGATTAGCAAAGTGTTGCTTACCTATGTCACTAATCTTCTAGCAGTGATGCCAAAGCTCACTACGAGTTAGTCGACTATGGATCTTGTCCCACAATGTGAAGTTAGAGCGAAAGCGATCATTTTACATATTGTGGCATATCTTTTATTTGATAGAAGATTAACATAGCATAGTGCTGAACCTTGCATTGTTGTTATAGATCTTTGCACCTACTGCTAGTAACACTTCCAGTTTTAATTTACGATCGATTCTTTGTGGAACAAACTTTATTGATTGGTATAGAAGTTTGAGAATGGTTCTCAAACAAGAGAAAAAGAAATATGTTCTAGAGGAGCCTCATCCTGATGTACCAGCTAATAACGCATCTATAGCTAATCGGTGGGCTTATGAGAAGCACGCCAACGATCCACTCGATGCTAGCTGTCTCATGTTTGCTAGTATGTCCTCTGAGCTTCGGAAGCAAGATGAGAATAGGGATGCCCATAATATGATTGTGGAACTCCGAGGCATGCTTGAGAACCAAGCTCGGGCCGAGAGGTACGGTACCTCAAGGTCCTTATTTGTGTATAAAACTGGTCATTGACAAAGGAACTGCAAGTTGCAGTTGGAAGAACTCAAGACGAAGAAGGGAAGTGAGACTTCCACTTCTACTTTAAGTATAAATGTTATTAAAATCAATCTTGCAACTCATCCAAGTGATTCGTGGGTATTTGATATCGGATCAATGATTCACACATGTAAATCGTTGTAGGGGCTAAAAAGGACTAGGAAGTGCACAAGAGGCGAATTGGATGTTCGCATCGGCAATGGTGCAAAAGTTGCTGCGTTGGCCGTCGGCGTCTATTCTTTGTCGCTACCCTCAGGATTAGTTTTGGAGTTAAATAATTGTTATTTTATTCTCGTCTTGGGCAGAAACATTATTTCTTCGTCATGTTTAGAGGAAGACGGTTTTGAATTCGTAATAAAGAACAAGTGTTGTTCGTTATTTTCGAATCGTATGCTCTATGGTGTTTGTCCATTGGTGAATGGCTTGTATATTCTGAATCTTAAGGATACACACGTTTATAACATTAATATCAAGAAACCTCGACTAAATGATTTAAATCCTACCTATGTCTGGCATTGTCGTTTGGGTCATATAAATGAGAAGCGCATTCAAAAGCTTCATAGAGATGGACTTTTGGAGTCTTTTGATTTTGAATCATTTGACACATATGAGTCTTGTTTACTTGGCACAATGACTAAGACCCCTTTTACGGGTCAAAGTGAGAGGGCAAATGAGCTATTGGCCATTGTACATACTGATGTATGTGGACCAATGTGTTCTACAGCTAGAGATGGTTTTCAGTACTTCATAACTTTTACCGACGACTTTAGTAGATTTGGTTACATCTACTTAATGAGGCATAAGTCAGAATCCTTTGAAAAGTTTAAAGAGTTCCAGAATAAAGTACAAAATCATACCGGCAAGACAATCAAATTTCTACGATCGGATCGTGGAGGTGAATATTTGAGCCATGAGTTTAATGATCATCTAAAACAGTGTGGAATTATTCCACAGCTGACTCCACCTGACACGCCTCAGTGCAATGGGGTGTCCGAGCGGAGGAACCGAACCTTGTTGGACATGGTCTGGTCGATGATGAGTCAGGTTGATCTTCCATTGTCTTTTTGGAAACTTGCTTTAGAAACTGCTGCTTTCACGTTAAACAGAGTTCCATCTAAATCAGTAGAGAGGACACCATATGAGATATGGACTGGGAAGCGTCCCGGATTGTCTTTTCTAAAGATTTGGGGTTATGAGGCTTATGTAAAGCGTTTGACGTCTGATAAGCTCACGCCCAAATCTGATAAATGCTTCTTTGTGGGATATCCTATGGAAACCAAAGGATATTACTTTTATAACCGGAAAGAAGGCAAAGTGTTTGTCGTCCGGAATACTGTTTTTCTAGAGAAAGAGTTTATCTCGAAAGGGGTTAGTGGGAGCATGGGGTTAGTGGGAGCATGGTGCATCTCGAAGAAGTTCGAGAGCCACCAGAAATTATTTCATCTCCTACTGAACCACAACTTGATATGTAAAGTGTTGCAGAACCTGTTGCTGAGACACCAGCCCCATGACGGTCGGAAAGGTTGAGTCGTGCGCCCGAGCGATTTGCATTTTTAACCACTAGGCAGCGCGACGTGTTATTGTTGGACAATGATGAACCTAAGACCTATACAGAAGCGGTGATGGGACCTGACTCTGAGAAATGGCTTGGAGCCATAAGATCCGAGTTAGAATCCATGCGAGAGAATCAAGTTTGGAACTTGGTTGATCCACCCGATGGTGTAAAAACTATCGAGTGTAAATGGATTTTTAAGAAAAAGATAGACGTTTATGGAAATGTTCACATCTATAAGGCACGATTGGTGGCGAAAGGTTTCAGACAGATTCAAGGTGTTGATTGTGATGAAACGTTTTCGCCCATCGCTATGCTAAAGTCTATCCGGATCATCCTAACAATTGTCGCATTTCATGACAATGAGATATGGCAGATGGATGTCAAGACGGCTTTCCTTAATGGAAAGCTAAGTGAGAATGTGTACATGACACAGCCTGAAGGTCTTGATGATCCAGGGAATGCTGGGAAAGTTTGCAAGCTGTAACGGTCTATTTATGGGCTGAAGTAGGCTTCTCGGAGTTGGAATCTTCGTTTTGATGAGGTAGTCAAAGTGTTTGGCTTCATCAAGAACGAAGAAGAGCCTTGTGTTTACAAAAAGGCTAGTGGAAGCTCACTTGTGTTTCTGGTCTTATATGTAGATGACATATTGTTGATCGAAAATGATATTCCTATGCTAGATGCTGCCAAGTCTTCGTTGAAAAAAAGTTTCTCAAGGGAAGATCTTGGAGAGGCAGCATACATCTTGGGCATAAAGATCTACAGATATAGATCGAGAAGGTTAATTGGATTAAGCCAAAGCATGTATATTGACAAGGTATTGAAACGGTTCAATATGCAGAATTTCAAGAAAGGCTTTCTGCCGATGTCACGTGGTATTTCTCTTAGCAAGAATCAATGTCCTTCAACACCTGATGAGCTGGAGAAGATGAGTGCGATCCTGTACGCCTCCGCAATCGAACCATCATGTATGCCATGTTTTGTACACGCCCAGATGTTTCTTATGCTCTAAGTGTTACGAGCAGATAACAGTCAAACCCGGGTGAAAGTCACTGGACAGTTGTAAAGAGTATCCTTAAGTACTTGAAAAGAACTGAGGATATGTTCCTAGTCTATGGTGGTGAGGAGGAGTTCGTTGTAAATGGTTACACGGATGCTAGCTTCCAAACTGACAAAGACAATTCACGATCGCAGTCAGGATTTGTGTTCTGCCTCAATGGAGGCGCAGTGAGTTGGAAAAATTTCAAGCAAGAAACGGTTGTGGATTCTACCATAGAGGCCGAGTATATCGCAACTTCAGAAGCTGCGAAGGAGGCAGTTTGGATCAGAAAGTTTGTTTCTGAGTTGGATGTCATCCCTAGTGCGTCCAGTCCAGTGGCTCTCTATTGTGATAATAGTGGTGCCATTGCGCAAGCTAAGGAGCCTAGGTCGCATCAGAAGTCCAAGTACATACTGCGACGCTATCACCTGATTCGTGAGATTATAGATAGAGGTGATGTGAAGATATACAAGGTGCACACGGATTTGAACATAACCGATCCGTTGATGAAGTCTCTCTCACAGCCCAAGCATGAGGCGCACTTGAGCTCAATGGGTATTAGATACTTGCGTGAGTGAGTCCAGTGTATGTGAGAGAAAGTGTCTTGTCTATGTTGATGTACATTTGGATAATTTGTTATCTTGTTCCTTGAATAAATGTCTTTTATATTAATCAGCAAGTTGACTTGTTTGTGAGATTCTTTGTGTTATGATGTTGTTCAAAACGATCCATAATCTTATATCGTCATGTGGGACAGTGATAATTTATAAATTATCATATCCGTCTGATTGATGATCTTGTTTCACAGATCATACACATAGAGATGTCAAATCAGTGATGTGGACTCATGTTAGTGAACATGAAGTTGGATAGACCCACCTTGAGATACTGCTGGGATTGTTATTGTAATGTGCCATCAGTTGTCATCTCAAATGGTGTACCTGCAGAATCCTTAGACCTGAGATCGTCATTAATTCTAGAATGTATAGTAGCACACTTAGGGGCTTCCAAACGCTATTCCGTAACAGGGTAGTTATAAAGGTTGCTTTCAAGTGTATCACGAAATATGTCGTGGAATGTGAGCAGTCAAGATGGAATTTACCCCTTCTAATAACGGGAGAGACGTCTCTGAGCCCCTCGAGGTAGTTGGATTGGAAAAGTACATGGTCATGCCACTATGACTAAAGAGTTAGTCATGATTGAATCCACTACTTGATCGAGTGAAATGTCGAGCTATCCAACAAGGGTGGCACGTATCTCGCCTTGAGCTTGACTGATGTCGTATGGCAAAGGGATTGGTGTGTGTATATAAAGGTTAAGAAAGTATGATTTTAACTTTGTATGCTTTTGGGGGTCAATACGTGCTGCTAGGTGCCGCTATTGATCAGCTATCTAGAAAGGAGTTTTTGGGTAGCGGCCGTTTGCGTATGAACCTATCGGGTCGCACACTTAAGGGGATGGAATTCGAATCTTGCACAGAATTGTTTCTTGTGCAAGTGGGAGATTGATGGAATTGTGCCCAAGAAAATTCTGGGGGAACCGGAAGTTCCGGCCGTAGCCGAAAGTTCTGGGTTCTGGAGCATCCGGAAGTTCTGGTAGGACCAGAAGTTCCAGGTCAGTCCCAGTGTTTGATTTTCTGGAAGAACCGGAAGTTCCGGCTAGAGCCGGAAGTTTCGGGTTCTAGACAAACCGGAAGTTCTGGTTGGACCAGAAGTTCCGGGTCGAGAATTAATTCGATACAGAAGGTCATTTTTGGAAGTTCCGGCTGTAGCCGGAAGTTTCAGGGTCCGGAAGTTTCGGCTATAGCTAGAAGTTTTGGGCCAGGCGAACAGATTAGATCTATTGGGCTTTAATGCAGATTAAAGGCCCACGATGGTGCACTATATAAAGAGGGTGGGGCTAGCACGTGAAGGTTGCTATTCATTGTTACTTCACCATAACCCTAGCCGCCACCTTCTCTCCTCGATCACAAGGGTTGTGGTTGATCTCTCCGGATCTCGCGAGCGGTGCTAGCACGCCGGCACGAGGTGATCCCATCCCTGTACGTGTGGATACCGTAGAGACATCGTTGCTGCATCGGTGCTCATCTTCTTCCTGCGGAGTTTGTCCGTATCATCGGATCGCGTCATCTTTATCGTCGGATCGCCGACGAACGAACGGAGCAGGGAGAAGAGTTGCTCGAGACCGTGCTACTCCAACTCTACTTCCACTGCCCGAGCGCGTCTAGTGGTACAAGGTAACGATCCATGATCCCATTACACGCATGGTTCCTGAGCTAATGGGATAATTTTTTGAAATTAAGCGCTAGCGTAGCCTCCCCATAACTCAACACAAGAGACTGTAGACAATCTACGCAAATTTCGATGGAGGCTCAATAGGGACAAATGCGTATTCGGGATGCCGACTGGGAAGATGCTTGGTTTCGTTGTTAGTAGTAGGAGAATTGAAGCCAATCCAGAGAAGATCTTGACGATCATCAGCATGGTCAAGCCGACCAGCGTGAAGAATATTCAACGCCTCACGGGCTGCATGACGGCACTCAGACGTTTCATCTCCTGACTCGGCGAGCGGGGGATGCCATTCTTCAAATTGTTGAAAAAAGAGGGCAATTTTATTGGACTTCGGAAGCAGACCAGGCATTCGCTAACCTTAAAAAATTTCTCGCCACGCCACCTATTCTGGTTGCGCCGACCCCTGGGGAAACTTTGCTCCTCTACATCTCCGCCACGACACGTGTGGTCAGTACCGCCATGATAGCCGAGCGCCCAGAGGAGAGCCACGCCTACCCGGTTCAACAACCGGTGTATTTTATATCTGAAGTAATCGGACCATCAAAAGTCCGATACCCTTAGATTTAGAAGCTCCTTTATGCCGTGCTCATTACCGCTAGGAAGCTCAAGCATTATTTTTAGGCGCACTAGGTGGACGTTATTACGGAATTTATACTCAGCGACATTCTCCGCAATCGGGACGCTACTGGTCGGATTATCAAGTGGGCCATTGAGTTGGGTGAATATACCCTTGACTTCAAGCCCCGGATGGCCATTAAGTCTCAAGCTCTC
Organism: Zizania latifolia; assembly: GCA_000418225.1. NCBI lineage: Eukaryota > Viridiplantae > Streptophyta > Magnoliopsida > Poales > Poaceae > Zizania > Zizania latifolia. Next base: position 29,818 of record KE371408.1, on the reverse strand, counting down.
TCCGACTTCATCGCCGAGTAGACAGAGGTTCTAATCCCGCTGACTGCCGAGATCTCGAAGCAATGGGTCATGTATTTTGATGGCTCCCTCAGCATCAATGGAGCAAGTGCTACAATACTTCTGATCTACCCCTAAGGTGAACGTCTGAAGTACACTCTTCAACTTCTATTTACGTCGTCCAACAACGCAGCCGAGTATGAAGCACTCATCAACGGCTTGTGGATTGCTATCTCGCTTGGAGTTAAATACTTGATGGTATATGGAGATTCCAAATTGGTCATCAGACAAGTCAATAAAGACTAGTCCTGCACCAACGATAAAATGGATGCATATTGCATGGAGGTTCGCAAGTTAGAAGGCAAATTCTATGGCCTCGAGTTCCATCACGTCCCCTGGGACAAGAACTCGGTCGTCGACCTCCTCGCCAAGCTGGGATCTTTCCGAGCGCCGGTGCTAAATGGTGTTTTTTCTCCAAGAACTCCACAAACCGTTGGTTCAAGCTGAAAAAGCACAACCTTCGGACACCGAGAAAACGCCTTCTATCTTGGTTATCACCGATGATGCTTAAGACTGGCGCCAACCCTTTATTGACTTTATCCTCACCGCCATAGCTCCTGAAGACAAGGACCTAGCAATCCACCTCACTCAAAGGAGCAAGCAATATGTTATTGTAGGGACAGAATTATACAATAGGGCAACCTCAACCCGAGTGCTCATGAAGTATGTCACTCGATCCCAAGGGTTGTATATACTAAAAGAAGTGCACTCGGGCTTGTGTGGAAATCATGCTGGCGCTCAAACACAGGTCGGCAAGGCTTTTTAGTTAGTCTTTTATTGGCCGACTGCCAATGAAGACGCCAAGCTGTGGTCAAGAGCTACCAAGGATGTCAATTTTTTGCCAAACAACACCATCTCCCTGCTCAAGCTCTCCAAACAATTTCACTTTCATGGCTGTTTGCATGCTAAGGGCTTGATATGGTCGGCCTATTCCAAAAGGCCCCTAGAGATATGAGCGCCTATTCGTCGCAACTTACAAGTTCACAAAGTGGATAAAAGTTATGCCACTCCAAACCAGCACAGCCAAGAAAGCCGTTGAGTTCATCTAAGGTATATGCTATCGGTATGGTGTTCCTAACCAGATCATTACCAATCTTGGCACTTAGTTCATCGGCAATGATTTTTGAGAATTCTACGAAGACCGGTGTATTCAAGTCAAATATGTATATGTGGCACATCCAAGGGCAAATGGTCAATGTGAACGAGCTAACGGCATAATACTCCAAGGTTTAAAAGCCGGAGTTTTTGACCCTCTTAACAAATATGGCGGTCGATGGATGAAGGAATTGCCAGCAGTTATTTGGGGACTTCGCACTCAGCCTAGCCCAGCCACCGGCCGGACTCCATTTTTCCTAGTATATGGGTCGGACGCCATTTTGCCGATAAATATGTTTCATGAGTCACCAAGGATCCAGCAATATGATGAAGGCGCTACCGAATAAACAAGAGAAGAGGACATCGACAGTCTCGAAGAAGCTTGCTTGGCTACAGCCATTCAGTCTGATCGGTACCAGCAAGTTCTCTACTAATATCATGACCATAATGTATGTGGTCGGTCATTTCATGTCGGCGACCTGGTCCTGCGCCAAGTTCAGTCTATAGTCGGTGTTCACAAGCTCTCTGCTCTATGGGAGGGTCCATTCATTATAGCAGAAGTAACCCGATTAGGCTCTTATCGACTGATGCGCGAAGACGGCCAACGTGCCCCTAACTCCCAGAATATCGAGCATCTTCACCGCTTTTAACCATGATGTTACAAGCTACGTATTCTTATCTTGTGTTAATAAAGATGTTCTTTCAATCTTTTCTTTACTATCATTTTTTCACCCGCCCAACCCTGAGTGCTTGCCTTCTCATCACTCTAACACAAAGTCTACTACCCACTCTAGCTTTGGTTCTCCAGGATATGGTTCTAAATCTTAGACAAGAACGGCCACCGTATCCTCCACCTCCACATAGATCCGCTCCACGTCGGACTCCTCTACGTTCGTTGGCCACCCTGCCTAGATGTGATCCATCCGAGCAGTCAAGTATAACACTCGAACTATCCCGAGCACGTGTGTGGCCATCGACCGCATGAAGTCCCGGGCTTGTTCCCACAGACGTGCCGTTGACCCTTGGAGCCGCTCCAAAAAATGCTCCATTGTCCACTTGGCATTGGCAGGTTAACCGTCAATCATCTTGACGAGTACCTCGGCCCCCGCCTGGCAGTGGTCGAGATGCGCTTGAGTGCTGCTCAAACGCAACTCCAGGTCGGTGAACTGAGCATTCACCCGCCGATGTAGTTCTGCAAAGTATCAACACAAGCGTCAGATAATATTTCAATTGAAGCTTATTGAAGACAATATTGGATGACCGTGCTTTTATACTCACTGACTATTTTATCGGCCTTCTTCTGTGTGACTGTGGCGACGGCCTCGACTGCGGTGATCTTCTTCTTCAGTGCTACAGCCTCGACCTCAGCTTTTGCCGCCCTTTCCTTGGCTTCATCACGCTCGGCCATGGCCAACTCCACCGAAGTGACCGAGCGCTCCGCCGTGGCAGTCGCCATCTCCAACTGAGCCTCTAGGGTCACCCAGTCTATTAGTCACAATGATTAGACTAATACAACACAAATACTGCCAACCACTTATGAAGTGGCTAGGTACTTATCGGAGGATCGGATGTTCAACTGGGTGCGGAGGATCTCATTGTCCCTCTCCGCCATCCTCCAGGCGGCCTCCCTCCTCGCCAGCTGCTCTGTTAATCGCTGAACTTGGGCATTGAGAGCTCCCAAGTCTAAGCTATGGCCGGAGCATGGTACACCCGTATTCCCGACCAGACGGTTAAGCACACGCTGTAACAAGTGTATGGTCAGCTACAAGTGGTGGATAAAAAATAAATATTAAAATCAACATGACTTACGCTGGTCGCGCGGCCGAGACAGCTTAGTGCATCGTAGCACTCTACCACCTCTCGCTGCACTTCATCAGCAACCGGGGCCGGTCCGCCTTCCGACCCTATGGCCTCCACTGTTGGCGGCGCCACATTCTCTGCCTCCCCCATACCATGGTTGGCTCTTGGCTGCTCCTCCACCACCACGTCATCGGTCGGACCAGCCGCGATCGGCACAGCTCTAGCGTCGGTCGGGGCATCGACGCTTGGCGCGGCCACGGTCGGCACCCCCGTGGTCAAGGCCTCCACCGGTCGGGCCTTGGTTGCTTGAGCAGTTGTAGTCGGCCCGGCAGCGGCAGTGAAGACCACTACGTCAGTGGCCACCACCCCCATCGCCGTAGCTGCCATCCTGACCGGTGCAGCCGCTGCCACGTCGCCACCGCCGTCGACCATTCCGGAGCCACTAGTCGCCGGCTTGCTTGTAACGTCACCATCATCAGGCAACGGTGCCGGCGCACTGACAAACAAGCAAAGGATTAAACCCATAACATACATGGTGTTTATCAAATTTGCTAAAACATAAACTTACCGGGTGGACTTTCGGAACGCGCTCCTCTTCACCCGTAGATATTTGTCCGACGGACCTCCCGATGGCAGAGGAGGAGGAGAAGGCGGAGGTGGAGGTGAGGGCGATAATAACGATGACGCCATTATAGTCGCCCCACCAGCCGGCCCGGCATCGGACGTCTCCGAGTCGGCACCAGCCTATCCAAGAAACGACGATGGTACCTTGGGTTTTCCCTGAGATGCCACTGCTGTGCGGGGCTTCTTCGTCGTAGGAGGACAAACGTCTTTGTCCTTCCTCTTCTTCGTTTCGATTGGCCCGATCGGGCGATCGATGTATTTCTGTCCGACCGCCCGGAGCTGCTCAGGCAAAGGAGGCAGAGAGCAGTATGCTTCTCGCCCCTGCAATGTGGACACAATGAGCACCCGGTAGGTGATATTATCAAGCATCAACGCAAAAATAAAAGACAAGATAATAACAAGATCTTACCATCAGTCGAGGATTGATCAACTTGTAAGAGCGTGGCCCATCCTTGTTGCCGACCACTGTCTTGGGGGTGAGGAGGTCCTGCACTCGCTTTGTGCCTTCTTCTGCGGTCAGGGGCTCCGGGGACTCCTGAGAGGGGTCCGACCGCCCCGCGTACTCATACCCCGGCCGCGCTCGGCTCTTACAGGGCTGAACATGGCGGAGCACGAAGTTTAAGACCACATGGACCCCTGACAGCTTCTGCTTACGAAGCTCACCGATCTCTCAGACAAGCTTGTTCACTTGACCTTGGTCCTCCGACCCGCAGCGGTCCGACCAAGTCAGCGTTGGGGTCGGCATGCGGTCGGTCTCTGGAGAAAGGGCCAGCTCATGGTTCCCGACGTAGAACCACTGAGAGTGCCAGCCCTTGTTGGACGTCAAGAGGGGAACGACGATGTACTCGGCCGCCTTGCCGTCGCGAAGCTAGAGTCCAACCCTGCCGATGACCTTCTTGTTGAGAGCTCGCAGAGAGAAGAAATGGCGAAAAAGATTGAACTGGGGATTAATGCCAAGATAGGTTTCGCAGAGATGGATGAAGATAGAAATGTGAAGAATAGAGTTGGGGTTCAGATTGCAAAGAAATATGTCGTAGTGGTGGAGAAGACCTCGAAGAAAAGGATGGGTCGGCAAGCTAAGCCCGCATTGAAGAAACGACTCGAACACACAAGCCGTCGCTCCGAAGTACTAGACTTCATGAACTCCTTCGAGCGGTCGACGCCAGTGCTGGAGTCGGTGGTCGTCATTGGAATGGTGTATGGTGGAGCGAGGGGTTTTAGGTTGAAAAGACGGTGGGCCTTGCGAAAGGACACCACGCACTGGCAATGGTGGCCGGGGTGGTGAGGTGCCAGCGTGAAGGGATTGGGCACAAAGAAGAAGATGAACAGTGAGAGCGACAGCGTGCGGTGGATGAATCGCAAAAGAGCCAATTTATAGCTGACCACACGACGGTTCGGGCCCCCACTCCGCCGCAATCACCTCGAGACAAGTTTGGAAAGTGAAACCGCGTCATTATCCCGCCGGTCAAACTGCCACGATGACTTCATCTGGCCGCTCAAAGCGAATCGGACGATTGCGCAAGGGAGCCAAACTGATGCCCACTACTCCAACCGACATCCGCCTACCGAAGCGCCTGGAAATTCATGCATCTTTTCACGTCAGTCGAATCCGACAGACGCCAGTCCTCTCCGTCAGACGCCTCTTCATGAAAATCGTCGTGGACCCCACGTACTCCATTACTTCAGCAGCCGCCAGTCTGACGCCTTTTTTGCCAAAATCACCGTGGGCCCCACGTACGCCGGCAGTTGCTAGTTCACTTCAACTGATGCCTTTTCATCAAATTGCCGCGGGGCCCACTTACTCCTCTACCCCCGATTACTCCGACCGACGCCTTGTTCACCAAATCGCCGCGAGGCCCACTTACTCCTCTACTCCTATCTACTCCGACTGACGCCTTGTTCGCCGAATCGCCTGAATGGCCCATATGCTCCACCACGCCAATTGGCTCCAATGGACGCCTTCTCGCCAAAACACTTGAGATGTAAAACATCTCTTGACTCCAACGAGCACCCGATCGCTAAGACGCCTGGGGGCTTGGATTTTTCCTGCCCTGATAAACAGCTGGACAAGATTTTATACCTTGAAGCTTATTTTTTAAACAAACCCTCAAGCTCAGGGGCTACACCAAACAGGTGCACCTGACCGGTGCCCCTGCCCAGTAGATAAAGAAAATTTTATCAAGTTAGCGCTCCTTACAGCTTCTCGACTCCATCCTAACGATTATCGCTTTTCTGCTACAAAGAGCTTGGGGGCTCCTGTCGGGGATATGACCCCGGGATACTCTCCGAGTGCATTCATGATGATCAGATAGAAGACGGAGTCAGGAAGACAGAGCATTAAATATGACTTGGATAGGGTCGGACCAACACGCATCCTGGAAGCAGTCGGTCAAGGAGAGCCTTCCTGACCGCTAGGACTCGGGAAGACGCCCCAACTGCTGGCCCCGACTGCTGGCCCCAACTGCTAGGACTCGGGAGATCTATCCAGCAGGCGGTCCACCTCATCAATGACAATAACTCTAGGGCGTAACAATCAAATTAATATAGCGAATAACGTTATAATTATCAGCCCATGATCCTAGATGATTTAAACCGTTTTAAAGGGGATTAATGAGGCTGATTAAGCCTAAACGGTAACCCCCCAATCCCTACAGTATATAAAGGAATCGGGGGTACGCCTTACAGGAGGATGATCCTTAAGAAGGCTGAGAGGCTGACGGACAAGAATGTTTTGCATACGCCTTTCACATATATGCACATACGTGCTTACAGGACTAGGGTTATTATCTTCCGGAAGGTCCGAACCTGTTTAAAACTCATGTCTCATACTGTTGTGAGATAACCATTGAATCGCGACCACAAATTTCCCTATACACCTACACAAATCTCATCCTTGGATAACCCTATAGGATACTGTTGTTCTTACGCAACGACAATAAGATTCGCTGGTAAGCAGTAAGGATCAAACTAAAGTATAATTTTTAAATTTTAATTTATAACCGATTCTTTTTTTCACAAAAAAACATTTGAGTTGTTATATGTTGATCTAGTAAGTCAAAAAACGCATTGATAGATAAGAAAAAAATCAGTCGCTTAACAAATAGATGGTCCAACGTGAAAACATTATTGTAGCGTGCGGGAACCCTTTTTTTGTCACTGAGCATACTTCTTAGCTGCAATCAGATATGTAACAGTGTCTCTGGCTCTCTGCTTGTTTCTTTCCTTCTGATCTTTCATATATCAAGCTTCTCCAGACATGAACCATAGTCCCTAGTTCCATTGGCATTATGTTAATTTGTAATTTATTCACAAAATATTTGATGACTTAATATTTAAAATAAATAGTTGTTTGATTATATTGACACGTGTAGAAATGACACTTATGACCACTAAAGTTTATTACTATGAGTTAGAATGTTAAAAAATCAAAACCACTCATTTTGACTGTCAAATTATCAAATCTTTTGAGGAGGTTGCATTCTCCACTCCAAATAATAGCTATTACTCTCATATTTTAATCATATATATACTTTCCTCAATCTAATATAATATATCCCGCACAGTGCCATCAGTAATCCAGTAAATGATATACAAAAGATATACACAAGCCGCGCTAGCTGATCCTGCTCTCGCTGATAGATATGATATATGGTTTTGTAGGTACAAACGGCTACGCAAATGATCAAATGCCCAAGTCGGCCATTGAATTCTATGTGGGGTACAGGGACAGTGGCCTCACCTACTGAAGAGAGACACAGAGCTTCTTTCTTCCTTATGGTCGTGGACCTCGCTCTCTGCATGCTAGCTAGCTCACTGCACTGCCTCCTTTTTTCTTTTCATTCATCTCTCTTGCTCACTTCCTAGCTAGCTTCTCCATTCCATCCATCTCTTTTTCTCACAAGACAGGTGCAAGTACCTCTCTTATTAATGCACTCACCATGCATGATGCATCTCCACACCGGCCATGTCCATCAGCACTGTTGTCCCTGATCAAGTCTGAAAACTATATCCCCATAGGCCATGGCTACCTAGAGTTGGATGGACATATTTATTTCCAACCTATTTACCAACTCGATCGATCTGTGTGCAGAATTTTTTAAATATTTTTTAAAAAAATTATGATTCTGATAGATATCTGTCAGCAGTTAAGGTGTCGATAGAGGGCCTATCAATAACTAAAATGATGAGATTTCTCCTGTCGACACCTCAGCTATCGACAGGTATCGATCGGTATCGACAGAGGAAGAATTTTTCCCTGTGATAAATATACAGCCAAAGATGATTATCCTCACATATATATGAAGGGACAAGGGGAGGCTACGGTAGCCAGCAAATTTTAATTTTTTAACCCCGTTGGCCCAGGAACCCATGCGCGTGAGGGATCATGGATCGTTACCTTCTAACGCGAGACGCGCTAGTGCAGCGGAAGAAGATTT
>KE371407.1:863490-876613 GCA_000418225.1 Zizania latifolia | reverse complement strand
TGGTGCATCATTTTCCTTGATCTCCTTACCTTGATAAATCTTGGTTCTTTGGTGTGTTTATGGCAACCATGTGATTGTGATTTGAGGAGATACGGCGAACCACTATTAAAAGGGCAGGAATTATTAGATGATTAACATCAACTCGCATGTTGTATCTAGATACTTGTAGAAACATGTCACTGAAGAATGCCTTAATCTACATAATGGGATACTGTAGATGAAGTACATATCTTCGTGAGTCCATTGAGAATTTAAGAGACCAAATTTGTGAATTTGTTCTTATCATTAAAACAGAATTAAGGAATAAGATGAATGATGAATAGATGAATCATTGCATGATATGTCATATTGAACGAGATGTATTTGCTGTCATTGAAGATCGAAAGATCATAGAATATTATCACTCTATGAGGACACGAAAACATAAATTACCTATCACTAGAGGTACGTGTCTTGTTTTGTAACATACATAACTACATAAGAAATTAATTTTTTTATATTTTGCAACACTTACATATCACATATGCAATGTATTTTTCTAGGTTTCAACTCTTCTTCAGGATCTGTACCTACTGTTGATTGATAGATAGTGACTAGCGAAGTTATAATTCTATGAAGATGTGATTGACTAATCATTTACTACGGTGCGCTAATCATTAATGCAATTTATTGTTAATTTTTAATTGATTTTTATTTTTGCCTTATTGTTTGTTATATTTTAGCGTTTGTATTTTCTTGGGTAGTTTTAATTTAGTTTTTAGCTCCAAGCATGCCGAGATCCTGGCTCCGCCACTAATCAAATCAGTTGAGAAACTAGTGAAGTGTGAAACTGAATTGATATAAGCTGACTTCTTTAATTGCATAGCTAATTAGGCTATGAGAAATATATTATATTAAGCTGATGGTTGCACACATGATCAAAGTATAGTAATAAGCTGAATTGTTTGTGGGACAATTAATGATCAGGCTTTACCGAATTGCCCACCTCCTTGCCCCAGGTGATTTGAGATCCTCTAACGTTGGTGAAGCCCGACGTCAGAGGGCAGTTGGGGGGATCCCAGCCGTCCCACTAAGTTCTAACAATGCAAAACGGGGCTTCATGGTGATCGAGACTCACTTTGCAACGGTCAAGACTTTCCCGACGTTAGAGGATCAACTTTCACCGCTGGCGGCATCCCATAGTCCATCACAGGCTCATAGTCACAGGCTTGGTCCTCAACAACCCGATCTGTTAGAGTATATAGGATCAGAGATAATGTTAGTTAGAAACATATTATATCTCCTACCTTATCTCTTCACAATGTACTCTATATATACCACCCGAGGCTCAATGTAATATATCTCACATCCAAACTATTATTCCTATCTCATAATTCAACATGGTATTAGAGCAGATGATCTAACACTGCTCATCCTTCTGCTGCCACTCGCTCCTAGAAGTGGATCTCGATCCTTCCCGGGGTGGCCATCTTCGTACCAGTTTTGTCATCGGTGTATGCTCTACAGCACTAGCCAATTCCCTGCAGCACCTGGCACCCGCTCGTGCCATCTCCACTGGCCTCCCATCGCCAGATCTCCTCTCAGCACTATCGGCTGCTCCTCATGCCGCTGGCCCTCCTCATGCCTCGCCTGATGCCCTGCTGCAGGCCAGCCTCCCATCACACATCGAAATAAAAAAGAAAAAAGTGGATGGCTTGGGATTTCTTCCTAGGTCTAGTTTATTGCTATTAATTTTTCCTAGGTCTAGTTTATTGCTATTATTTCATTTTTTTCCTAGTCATCAATCGATCGGCATCGCCTACCACCTTCGTCGACTCCGCATATCGCTGATTTCCCTCTAGAGGTTCTGCGCACCTTCGGCTTGATCACCTGATTGAGCGTCGATCTCTCTGGTATGGATTTTCTTCGACTATGCATGTCACGCCATCCATCTTTGGGCTACTACTATGTCGCTTTCTTGGGCTGCAGTGTTGTTGCTCATGGTCTTCAACCGTTGCATCGATATGGAGCTATCACTGTGTCGCCTCGTCGAGCCACAACATTGTTGCTCTTATCATTTTCACCGCTGCTTTGGTCATCGTCAGCCACTTGGGTTCTTCTTCACCTACTTCAAGCATCACCGCCGGGTCTTACTCCTACTGCCATTGTCACCGATCTAGGCCATTGGTCTAGCTACATCTTTTTCAGCTTTATTCGTCTTTGTCCACTGCACCATGTCGCTAGCATCATCGTATCTTTCTCAACTACTTCTGTCTTCTTCGACAACATTGAGCTGCATCAGCACTTCTCCGTCTACGCTGTTTTGTGCCACGATCGTTTTGGATGCCTTCTTTGCTAGTCTCCTTCGACAATGGCATAAGGTTCATTATGCCCTCTTTCCTCGCTCACACGGTATTGGCAACTCCACTGTGTATTCGTCTCGATCATTCTTGGGTCTGGCAAACCCAATGTGGCGCCTTGTCCAAGACGGCTTTGACAGCATCGGCTCTTTGATGTCTTCTCCCTCAACAACTGCCATAATTGTGTCACCATCTTCGTCTTATCTTGGTTCTCCAGCACCATCACACGTGTGCGACCACTTTATGACATTTATCTATGTGTTCATGGCTTGAGGTTACCTCATCATTGGCACCCCGACTTCGGCTACATCAACACGGCTACCTTACGCAGCTACCTCATCCATAGCTTTTGGCTACCTCGACTATGGCATTAAGGGCTATCATCATTGTGTACTCTTGTCAGTATCTTCTCTAGTCTAAGCATCCGCTTTTGCTCACGCTTGGACTACGATGATGCTAGAGTATATAGGATTAGAGATAACATTAGTTAGAAATAGATTATATCTCCTACCTTATCTTTTTATAATGTACTCCATATATACCATCTTCGAGACTCAATGTAATATATCTCACATTCAATCTATTATTCATCTCTTATAATTCAACATGAATCCTCTCTGCCTCCTCATACTGACTCACCTGGCCCCCTCCCACCGCTCTCCCTGACGTGCCTCCCCCGCCATCCCACCCATGCGAGGTCTCCCACATTGATTTCATGCCTTGCCTGACTGCCATCATCAACCCCTTTGCCCGCTTCACTGACATACGGCTCCACGCCTTCGCCGAGCTCACCGCATCTAAGGACGGCTGCCTCCGTGAGGTCCCCGCTGCAAATGTGGAAAGCAGGGGGAAGATAATGCAAAACACAGGCTCAGTTGGTGCCTGGCCAGGCAGATTTATTATGCCCATATCAACGTGATCAGGAAGGCAATAACAAAGAATAGAAGGTGATGGGAGTACATTCCATGTATATCCCACGTACCAAATACAAAAGATATATGCCAAATGTAAAAGATACATGCTATCTTTGACACCCCCTGCAGTCGAAGCGTCGGGTTCCCATACACAAAGGCTAGACCGAAAATCCATAAAGAGTTGAACCAGAAGGCCTTTGGTCATGATGTCCGCAAACTAATGGGATGAAGGGACATGGAGAACACGGACCTGTCCAAGAGCAACCTTCTCACGGACAAAATAAATGTCGATCTCGATGTGCTTTTTATGTTTGTGCTGCACAGGATTGGCTGCCATGTACATGGCACTCACATTGTCGTAGAAGACAATGGTGGTAGTGCGAAGGAGAGCATGAAGTTCACCAAGAAGCTATCAAAGCCAACAACATTCGGCGACGTTGTGGGCAACAGCGTGATATTCTGCCTCGGTGCTAGAGCAGGAGACGGTAGCTTGGCGTTTAGACGACCAAGACACAAGGTTGTCGCTAAAGTAGATGTAGTAGCCTAAGGTAGACCGGTGGGTGTCGGGGCAGCCAGCCCAATCAGCATCACTATAGGCAGTGAGGAATGAAGCTGGTGATGCCTGAAGAAAGAGCCCTTGGTCCAATGTGCCCTTGATGTAACGGAGAATCCATTTGATGGAGGACATGTGAGCATCCCTTAGAGCATGCATGTGAAGGCACACCTGCTGCATAGCATATGCAATATCTGGCCGAGTGAGAGTGAGGTACTGTAGAGCCCCAGCAAGGCTATGATACTCTGTGGCATCGTGGAGAAGCTCACCAGTTGATGTAGACACCTTGGCTTTGGTATCAATGGGATTCGTAGTCAGGTGACAGACCGTCATACCAGCACGGTGTAGGAGATCAACCATGTACTAGCGTTGAGAGGGATGAAGACTAGCTAGTGTGCGATGTACGGAGATGTCGAGGAAGTAGTGTAGATCACCAACATCGGTCATGGCAAACTCATCTTGTAGCCTGGTGGAGAGATGTCATAGGAGACGGGGCAAGGAGGCCATCAAAATGATGTCGTCTACATAGAGGAGTAGATAGGCGATGTCAGCTCGCGGTAGATGAAGAGGGAGGTGTCAAAGACCGTCGATTTAAACCGAAGGAGTGAGTGTGGGCAGCAAAACGCTGGTACCACGCACGGGGGCCTGCTTGAGTCCATAGAGCGACTTTTAGAGAAGGCAAACATGGTTGGGTCGAATAGGGTTGACGAAGCCTGGCGGTTGTTGGTAGTAGACCGTCTCCTCGAGGTTGCCATGGAGGAATGCATTCTTCATGTCGAGTTGATGAATGTGCCATGACTTGGAGGTGGCGATGCTGAGGACGACGCGAATGGTGGCAGGCTTGATGATGGGACTAAAGGTCTCACCGTAGTCGATACCTGGTTGTTGGAAGTATCCACAGACAACTTAACGAGCCTTGTGGTGAGCAAGGGTCCTGTCAGCATGGAACTTGTGCTTGAAGATCCACTTGCCCAAAACGATGTTGGCATCATGCGGGCATGGCACAAGGGACCATGTCTTGTTGTGAAGAAGAGACTCATATTCTTCATGCATGGCACGAGACCACTGGGGATCAGCAAGGGCGGCCTTGTATGTCCTGGGAACAGGCAAAGCTGAAACACAGGTGACAGAGAGATTAAGGCAGTCAACGGGATTAATGACACCCACCTTGGCATGCATCACCATGTGATGGGGGCCTAGGGAAGGATGTGGCACAACAGCCAACATGGGCATCGAATGCACCAGGTGGCTAGAGTCGATCGGCGCAGCTGGTGACCCAGGCTGGCGTGCGGCGTCGATCGGCGAGGGTGAACCTTTGGATGGTGTGGCCTCAGCTGGTGAAGATGGGCTGGATACTGACCCAGGGGAGGAGCCCCTGGTCGAGCAGGCGGGAGAGGCCAGTGGCCCATGTGGCGCTCTAGGAAGGAGGCCGATAGTAGGTGGACTATAGGAGTGCCGCTAGCCCCAGCGTGAGGAGGTGGGCCAAGCGCCAGCCCAAGGAAGGAGTCCCTGTATGCCCTGGTAGGAGAGGTCAGCCCATGTGCTCTTGGAGGCAGGCCAAAGGAGACGGTGGCCGGAGGAGACTCGCTGGAGCGCGTACAAGTCATGGAGACCGCATGTTCATCACCATCTTTGGTATCACCAAGAAATTAAAGATCATTCGGCGATGATGCTACAGTTGTGGCAAATAGAAAAATTGTTTCATCGAACAAAACATGTCGTGATACAATCACATTGTTAGTAGATGGATCGAGACAACGATATCCTTTTTGGGAAGTGGGATAGCCTAGGAATATGCAGGCCACAGAACATGCAGTGCTAAAAAAATGACCTGCACCGATAGCTGTCACAGTCGCCCGCCACCGGCCAACCATCGCTATCGGGGATGTGACCCCCGAGTGTCTCACAGTTGGGCTTATCAGACCGGACCAAGGGTAGACCAAGACCAGCATTGACCATCCAGTATGGCCCATAAGCAGAGGTTTGATTTCGATAAGGAAAGTAGAGTCCTTATCGGGTAGTTAAGCTTCAGATATGATATCTAGAGGTTTATTTGTACCGAAATCCTTATAATTAGGGATTTAGTACCTAAATTTGGTAGGGAATCTAAGTCCTACTTGGGATAGAGTCCTCGGATTGTTAGGCTTACCTCCTGAGTATATAAAGGAGGCAAGACCCTCTAGAGGCGACTCATCTATGATCAATTATTATCTAGCCCTCTAGCTCCACTATATTTTTGTTGCTTTTGACGCCCAAGCCTTGATAGCTTGATTGTGTCATATTGTAAGATCCACCATTATAGTAGACACCAAAACACTGGACGTAGGGTTATTATCCTCTAGGAGGCCTAAACTAATATAAATCTTGGCTCTTGTATTCTAGAGTCGATCATCGGGTCCAAAGGCGCTGCGCTTCCCTTACACACATCTAATCACCATCTCGGATACCCCTTAGGTGGACTGATCAGTGATTCACCGATAGTTAGCGCACCAGGTAGGGGTCACGTTGCTTTCACCAAGATCCGATGGGACTTCTTTTGGATTTCCTCGTCCTCACCAGCTCCGTCTTCGTATTCAGGAGTTTGACGTTCACTGGGAATCCAGAGGGATGGCTCGTCTTGTCGTGTCCCTCGACGAGGCAAACGGATGGATGGATGGATCGACTCCGGGACCCGGATGGCTTTGAGCACTACATCATCTTCTCTAACAAAAAAGGGTGGACAGTTTGGCACCGGTGGATGAAGACCAGGCAGCTCGACAGGTTCGAGGATAATCGGTGGCTCCTAGCCAATCTTATTATGATGGCTAAGGGGGCAATATCCACCACCACCAGCGAGAGGCACCGTCTCACGGAAGCCAGTCGGGTCGAACAAAACAATGAGATCCGCCGAAACCTCGAGGATGGATTCACCCTAAAGTTCGACGGAGAGGTCTTCAAAACCCTGGCCGCCAACCTCGTGGCCATCGAGAGGGCTCTCAATTCTCTTCCCGAGACCCCAGAGCTACGATGAGCCAAAGCGCTTGCTCAAGCAATAACGGCTCATATCAACACCTCGGCTCTGGCTCTAACTCGACCACCAACTCCTCCCCCAGAAGACAAGGAGGACGATAGTCAGGAACGATACCAACCATCACACAGCCGAAACCCGCCTGTCGATAGCTTGTGTGGCAACCACGTACAGCTGCCGCCCACAGGAAGGTGGAACAGGCTGCATTTCGAGATCCACAGACCGACCAACAATTAAGGCAACATCAAAGATAGCCGCAGCAGTATCGGCAGCAGCGCCGAACATGATAATTTGGCCGAAGGTCGCAATCGCCGCAATCACAAAAGAAGCAGAAGCCGAGATGATCACGGTGCTTTCCCTGCATTCACTTGACGCTTGAGGCAAGTCAGGTGGCCAAGGTCCTTCCATCCAGCGGGAATCGAACCATATGATGGTAAAACGGATCCCTCGCAGTGATTATAACTCTACTACACCACCGTCTGGGCAGCAGGAGGAGATGAGGGAGTCATGGAAAACTATCTTCCGGTCATGCTCTCTTTGTCTGTCAATAATTGGCTCTCGAGCGTACCCAGGAACTCTATCAATTCCTAGGCTCAACTCCGATCGTCCTTCATCGATAACTATCAGGAAATGTGGCAGAAACCTAGGACCCGATACGATCTCCAATGATTGTGACAGAAGGAGGACGAGATGCTTCATAGTTTTATCCAAAGGTTCTCAGTGAAAAGGACTACGGTCATGGATATCGACAAAAGAGACATCATCAACTGCTTCATCGAAGCCCAGCACCACTCTTCCGAGTTACATGGGGTCCTCATGAGGAAGAAGCTGAAGACCATAGCCTAGATGATCTCTATCGCTGAAAGTTACGTCGACTGCGAAGATGCTCAAAGGGAAAGTTGGAGCGGTCACGTCACGAGAGTCGATCTCATCGGAACAAAGACAACCGACCTCGGTCTCCCTGACAAGAAGATGAATGACTGAGATCCTCTTGAGGCAAACAAGAGCGAAAGAGGAAAATGGAGAGAACCGTGGCGGCCGCCTACAGCTCACGACGTCAGGAGGATGAAGCCATGTTGGAAGAGCTCGACAAACCATGCATGTTTCATCCAAAGGGTAAGCACACCATGCGTAAGTGTTATTCCATACAGGACGTGCTCGTCAAAGAATCGCGCAATAATCCCCGCCAGAGCAAAAGAAGCCAGGACTATGATGATGCCGCAAGAAAGGATAGTCGGCCTCAAGATGACAACGACTTCCAAGAACCTTATAAGACTGTGAACATTGTCTTCGGAGGCCATGCGTCAGCCGAGACCAAATGACAGCAGAAGATTCTAGATCGACCCATCAACGTCGTAGGATTTGAGGAAATTCAGCAACTGCGGTGGTCGGAAGTCCCGATCACCTTTTCTCAGGACGACCAATGGATAAACGCCCCAAAAAAAGGGCGCTAGCCGCTGGTGGTTGACCCAGTGATACTCAAAGTACGCATGAGACGGGTACTGATCGAAGGAGGGAGTGGGCTGAACATCCTCTTCTGCCAGTTCCTCACTGATTGGCATCTCGGTCGATAGTCTTCAAAAAGAGGACACCTTCCCGTTCTACGGCATCATACCCGGATAGAGCTCGGTACTGCTCGGCTCCATAACTCTACCGGTCACATTCGGTTCTCGAGACAACTATCGGACCAAGCACATCACCTTCTAGACCACAGAATATGACATTCCATTTCACGCAGTCCTAGGAAGACCATCCATAGCCAAATTCATGGCAATCAGGCACTGCCCGTACTTGGTGCTCAAGATGCCGGGCCCCGGTGGAGTTATCACTGTTCGGGGAACATCGGCACCTCCTGTGCGTGTAAGAAGGATAGTCTCACCCTAGCAGAGACCATCGACCTATCGGCTCAGATAGAGGAAACCCTCGGGCAAGTCCACGCACACCCCCCCCCCGAGGCCGTGGAAATCCTAGTCAAGGCACCAACCGCTTCAGGGATCTCCTCCATACCCTCGAGTACCAAGAGGACTGCCCTCTCCGACGTGGATCCAACAAGGACTGCAACTATCGGGGCAGGACTCGACCCCAAATAGGAAATAGCACTCATCAGCTTCCTACGCTCCAACGTAGACATCTTTGCATGGAAGCCCTCCAACATGCCTGAGGTTCCCCAGGACTCGGTTCATAGAAAATAACTTCTGGGATTTTCGTGAGGAATGATTGGTCGAGGAATACGCCGGCAAGTGGCTCCAAGAATTACCAAAAGAACTCTGGGGGCTCCACACGCAGCTGAACCGAGGCTCAGGGCGAACACCCTTCTCCCTGGCCTGCAGCTCTAAAGCAATCCTACCGAGTGATATGCTACACAACTCCCCCTGAATTCAATATTATGATGAGAAAACCGTGGAACGGACGAGAACTGAATACATTGATTCCATCAAAGAAGCCCGGGTAGCGGCCACAATCCAGTCAGATCGGTACCAACAAACCCTCCGACGATACCATGACCACAACATGCAAAATAGAAGCTTTAAAGTAGGCGACCTGGTACTTCGCCGAGTACAATCAATCGTCAGAATGCACAAGCTCCCTGCTCCCTAGGAAGGGCCCTTTATTATCTCCGAAGTAGCAAGACCAGGGGCGTACAGACTAACGCGAGAAGACGGACAAGCAGTACCGAACTCCTAGAACATCGAGCACCTTCATCAGTTTTATGCTTAAACAATATTTCGTTAATAATCTTCTTCGATGATGCATGTCTAGGCACTCATCGACCCTGGGACGTCGCCTTCTTCATCGATACTGATGACTACTTCCCCCCATACATGCATCCAGTCGAGAAGGGGTCAGCCCTTGGGCTATACACCCATAGTCGATTATCACTCTCGCCGACCTTGCTGACTACTTCCCCCTAGACATGCAACTGGGCCAAGAAGGGGTCAGCCTTCGAGTTGTACACCCACAATAGAGCATTACTCTCGCTGACCTATACCGATTACATTCCCCTCCGTGTTGGGTGCCAAATGGCCACCGTGCATGCAACTAGTTCGGGGAGAGGGTCGACTCCTTAGTTGTACACCCGCAATCGCGCACCTTGAAGAACTCGCCGACCCATGCCGGTTACATCCCCCTCCGTGTTGGGTGCCTGATGGCTGTCATGCATGCAATCGGATCAGAGAGAGGGTCGATTCCTTAGTCGTACACCCACAGCCACGTATCTTTGAAGAACTCACCGACCATTACAGACTACATCCCTCTCCAAGTTAGGCCGCATATGGCCACCATATACACAACCGGACCTAGGAGAGGGTCGGCTATTTAACCGTACACTCATAGTCTCGCATCTTCATCAACTCTGCCAGCACCGTGTGGGTGGTAAACAAACACACGAAATGGTACACAATGAATAAAGCAAATTCAAAGACTCCTTTATTTCTTCAGGACTGATTCTTTACAGGAGCAAGACTACTTTAAAGAAGGGGACGCAGCAGCAAGTACACTACTTCAAAGGAGGGGACGCAGCCCCCTTTGATCAAAAGAAGAAAACACCCTGGCAACCAGAGATAGCATTCTGTGAAGCAAAAGAGATGGCTATAGAACCGAGGTTCTCACAGCAACCCCACCCGTTGTAGCATCACCCTATCATGACCGCCATGATCACCGAAGATCCTACGGGCCGCTACGGTGGCAGCAGTGACTCCACGTAATCCTCGCCTTCACTAGAGGAGATCGTCATCGACCCTGAGAGACCAGCCCAAAGGGAGAGCAGTATTTGCCCAACCTCGACGGTGAGATCAGATACCTTCTCAAGGCGCCTGTGCCGGCAGACGTCTACAGCTCTTCCTGTAGGATCGAGCCTCTACCTTGGTATCCGGACATCAACACAGGTGACACAAAAATGCCAGATGGTATCATGATAGCAGAAAGACCTATGCCGCCAAGAAGCCTCGAGAAGGATACAACACCCTGCTGTGATGATAAAATCAAGAATCACGCATTGAACAAGTGTAGGTAAAATAAACTCATACAAGGATCAACATACCAGACAGACCTGACGGTTTAAGATCAGAGCAGCCAATTTAGCAGCCAAGCCAGCACATCGTGGATCCATGGAGCAGCAAGCATCATCAACAATCTCTCCCTTACATGTATGAAGAAGAAGGGATCTCAAGGCAAAAGAGAAGGGTGAAGAAGATCCGTTGCAAGACTTAGATGGGCGAGGGGGTGCCAGCTTAAATAGAGGCGTTCTCGCAACCATCAGCACAGCGAACGCCGCTTCGATCGTCGTGCGCTTTATGACGGAGAAGGTGAAGCGGTTCGCGCTGCATTAACTCTGCCAATGCATGCGGCGCGTGACTCTATCAGAGGCAGAGCGTCTTTTTAGCTTTTTCGCCTGCCATGCGATGACCACGGATGGGAGAAGGAGTTATAAAACAGCCTTTTCTAGTGCAGTAGGTGAAGTCCTCAATGGTTCAGATCGTCTGCGCTGGTGGGTCCCACACTTGGGGGCTCTCACACGCCCAAAGACCTTCACGCTCGGGGGCTCGAGAACCCTCATGCTCGGGGGCTCACCTAACCCGAGGTATGAGTCCCCGGGACCAAAAATCCTTGAGAACTTGCAAGCTCAATAGGCCTCAACCTCATGGGCATCTGGATGCACGAGAGGCCCAAACAACAAGACATCAATTTATTCAAAGATTTAAGATCAGTTTCTTTCTAGTTCATCACAAGTTTAAGACTTCAAGCACGACCTTTTTTAGTGAGGTCTCAATGAAGGCAAGATTATGAAGCAGAAGATTATTATTTGCAGGATATTTTTAGACCCTCGAGCGAAATATTCCATTTAACTCGAGGCTCGGAGGATACACCGTGTAGGTGCACCTATGCGGTGCACCACACGTGAAAGAAGGTGAACAAAGGTTTTTTCAAGGATATTAAATTTGACAAAGATATTGAAGTTTCAAATCAAAAGAGAGCTCCTCCCAGCTTGTTTTCGCCAAAGATTTTTTCAACCAAGTCGAAAAGAGCTCGGGGGCTGCTGTCGGGGATGTGACCTCGGGTGCCTCACAGTTGGGCTTATCAGACTAGACCAAGGGTAGGTCAAAACCAGTATTGACCATCCGGTATGGCCCATAAGCAGAGGTTTGATTCCGATAAGGAAAGTGGAGTCCTTATCGGGTAGTTAAGCTTCAGATATGATATCTAGAGGTTTATTTATACCTAGAATTATTAGGCTTACCTCCTGAGTATAGAGGTGTTAACGGCAAAATTTGGTAAGGCCCAGGCCCAATGCAGTTTCGGCACAATTGAGGGAAATCAACAAGTCCGGTCAAAGCACGGTCAATGAAGCCCAACTGCAATACGCACGTGTGATCGGATAAGGATACGAAGAAGCCGATATAAAGGGAAGATAGATCTTGTTACGGAGATAAAGATAAATCAGTTGCAGTCGTATCTATGTAGGACATCTGGACTATAAATATGTAACGTTTAGGCTTAGTTTAGATAATCATAACAATCAACAAAACAAACTCTCGGCGCATCGCCAAAACTTGCCACCGGCGAGTTCTTGCTCTCTCGCGGGGCTGCATCGCTCCGATCTCCGGCGAGAGGTAAGTTCCGCCAAACATGTATTGATTAATAGATCTAAGGCTTCATCGAGTAAGTCCGACATCTTAGTTTATGTATCAATCATGATGTATCAGATGCGTGGTTTAGATTCAAATGTATTAATCAGAGGCTTCATCGTTTGAGTTCGATATCTCAGTTTATGTTTTTGATTTATGTCACGTATCGTTCATCTGGATGAAATATGTCCTGATTTGTTTTAGTATTATGATTTATTATGGCTTTACGACTGTCTTGGTTCGATCCAATCTTGCGGTCATAGTGAAGAGTAATGTGCATACCGATCAGGTATACTGCAGCCAGATTCTATCAGAGTATAAGCCGATAGGTTATCTCTCTATGTTTTATCGGCATCGGCGTCGGAATCGGGAGGTCCATATCGGCCTAGCGTTATTACGTCCTGCTTTTATGTCTCGATATCGGTTCCAATACTAGTTGATTTTATGGGTCAGATAGTCCAGGCCGATAACTTTATCCTGATAGGTTACGCGGTAAATCTGCTCTTCATGATATGTCACGTCATATAATTTCTACTGTGTCATCATTGCTCTCCATTTAATGCTTTGGTGTACGCTAAGACCATCGGCTTGATAGCCGATAGGCGTTACTGCTTATATTTTTTGTTTATCTTATCAGTTGCAGGATCAAACTGATTGGCATGCCACGAACCGCAAATTTAGGACCT
>KE371407.1:787975-800172 GCA_000418225.1 Zizania latifolia | reverse complement strand
GCCGCCCCGAGCGCCCCCGCTCCCCTGTGCCGCCGCACACAGCCGCCGCTGCGTCCTTTGGCCAGGAAGCTAGGAAGAAAAAGAAAGAAGCAAAGAAGAAAAAGAAAAGAAGGAAAAGAAGAAAAAGAAGAGAAGGAAGAGAAGAAAAGAAAGAAAAGAAGAAAAAAAGAAAAGAAAAAGAAAAGAAGGAAAGAAAAGAAAAATAAAGAGACGGAGAAAAAATTTCTATGTCACTGATAAGTGGGTCCCACCGTTCAGATTCCAATGCACAGCCACGTGGATCGCCACGTCAGCAAAACCGCCACAGTAAACCGTTCTGGGGGGTTATTTGTCCGGTATAGAATAGTTCGGGGAATTAAAACTCTGGTTTTATAGTTGGGGGCAACTTTCTTCTACAGGGTAATATTTCAGGGGGTAAAGTAGACTTTTTCCGAACATGAATAGAACTATATAAGTGCAATGCATATGGCATACCTGTGAGTTTTTTTTCCTGCAATTTGCTAATTATTATCTCCATATCAGATTGAAGGCTTGGTTAGAGTTGATAAACCTACAAAATACACAACAATACATAAGTATGTGCTTGAAATGTGCATTATACCAACATTGCAGCAAGTTAACATAGCGAAAACAACACATTACTAAATTAAAACAGCACACAATAGTCCATTGTTCATTACAACAATAAAGAAAAACAGCACACAGCCACACAATAACATCAAAGTCACAAAGTCCATAATTCATTACACACTAAACAAAGATAGCCACACAACAACAATACAACACAAATACACAATAGTTCATAGTTTCACACATTATGAGAGAAATAAATAAGATAGGTTGTAGGATCAAAGATTCATTGATTCATCTTCTTCATTCTTTTTAGTTGAAATCACCCCTCCATCATCGGACTCAAATTGAATCTCTTCATCCATATTGAGCTCTTGTTTAGAATCATCTTCAGAAACAAATTCTTCTACTTTATAGAGCTCTCTCACTCTCTTGCTCCTACGAGACTCCATTGCTTCTATAGCTCTTATTGTTTCATCAATTAGATCATACGATAATCCCGTTGTTGGATTAATCTCTTCATCACATTCACATATCCAATCTTGTGCATGTGAAGCATCTTCTCCTAGAAGAACATTACTAGAGATAGAACACTTCTTTCTTTTATTCATCATTCTTCTATTGAATTGAACAAACACTAGGTTGTTCACACGACGCATATCTAATTTATTTCTCCTCTTTGCATCCACCTTCAAATTGCAAAATGAAAAGAAGTTAGGAAACAAATTGTTAAGGCTCTAGCAAAATGAAAAAGAGTTATGATGGTTACCATTTTAAATGTACTCCAATTTCCTTCACATCCGGATGCACTTGAGGTCAAGTTTAAAATCCTAATAGCCATTCTTTGCAATGTAGGAGTTTGCAATCCATAAGTTGACCACCACGTCCCTACATAAAAATGGTCATTTCCTTGGCTTTAGTTATTGTAGGTGAGAATTGTTTCAACTTACTAATTGCCTCTACCATTAAGTTCAAAGTGTGAGTTGCACATGAGAATCAAAATATGGTTAGTCTTTTGTCCTTTAACATCTCCCTTGCTCCCATATTATTAGAAGCATTATCCGTAACTACTTGTACAACATTTTGAGGGTTTGTTTTCTCAATGTATTCATCAACATAACTAAATATGTATGAACTTGTGTGTGCATCAGCTGAAGCCTCTTTTGACTCTATAAATGAAGTTCCTAGCTTGCAATGCACACACAAGTTCATTATGTTCCTTTTGTTCGTCCAAGCATCGGTCATAATAGAGCACCTAGTTTGCACCCTGTCAACTTCACGTGGATTTAACAACTCCTTAGTTCTTTGTACCTCCTCCAACATCTTTCCTTTAAAAATGTATTGAGATGGTTGTTTTCAATTTGGACCGTAACGACCAAGAGCCTCACAAAATTGTTTAAAGTCATCATCATCAATGCTATTGAAAGGAATATTTCTCTTATACATCTATCTACCTAAATATTGCCACACCTTATAAGTTCTTTCCTTATCAATAGCATCATTAATATTTTGTTGTCTCTTTGTCATACTAATAGGGATAGAAGGATCAACTGGGTTCACAAATTTGTTCATAGGTCCTACAATATTCTTTGGTGTACTAACACTAAAACTAGTTTCATTCATCTCTTCTTTATCTTCTTTCTCCTCAATTGTGATCTCATCTCTTAGCTCTTGCTCACGTATAACCTTGGCCACCTTTTTAGTCTTTGCTTCATCAAGAGACTTTTTACACTTCTCTTGTTGCTCTTTTGTGGCTTTTCCACAACTTGCCACATGCCCTTTCACCTGAGCAACATGACATTTCAGCCTAAAAATCCCTCCATTCATTTGGTTACCACACAATTTGCATCGTACTTTTTCTAAATTATTTGCATCTATCAAGCAGCCAAATTCCCATCCTACATCATATGAATTTCTCTTAAGGACTCTAGAATTTGCACTTTTAGTTTCATTGTTGCTTGCCATTCTTATTCAATTACTCTGTTATGCAATATAAATGATTGAAAGTAATTAAGTGGAAGTAGATACTATATAGGATACTTAGCAAGTAATACTATATAGGATTAAAACTTAAAAGTAATAACAAGCAATAGCAAGTTGAGGGGCTTACAGAGCAGAGCACACTACACACAGTAGAGCAGAGAGCAGACTCTGGTGCCTGGGCGCGCGCGGGGAGCGGACGCCGTGTGCTCGGCGAGGACGGCGCGCGCTCGGCGCGGATGGCGCGCGTGGGGCTGGATCTGTCTGGGCGGCACCGGATCTGGTTGAGCGCAGGAGGGGAAATGGCAAAACGGCGCACGGGAACTGGAGTTGGAGGGGAGGAAAACCTAACTTTTGGCTGGCTTTTATAGCACCGATTAATCGGGTTGACCACCGATTAATCGGGTTGACCAGCCGATTAATCGGTCCACCGTTTTCTGGACCGATTTCACTGTAAATTAACTTGGTTAGGGCCGATTACCGATTAATCGCCCGATTAATCGGCTGATCGGCCGATTATTTTATCACTGGAGAACAGTCATTGACAAGATTTCCCCAACCCAGAACAGACATGAACAGACTTTGTATTACTTCTTTTTTCCCTTCTATGATTATTTCTTAGTATACTTTTGTCTTGTACATCAAGTAATAAGTGATTGCTAAAATGTATTCTTTTTTACAGCTACAAAATGGTGCATGATTATTTTGTCTGCATTTTGTTTCTGGCTATGAAAAACAGAAAAAGTGTTATGAATAATTATTTGACAGTAGGTTCATCTTTCTTCTTTTGTTATGTGAATCATTGTTGTCAAGTCGAGTCGAGTCGAGTCACTGCTGGATTGACTTGTTGACTTGCGCGATTAGTCTATGACTTGGGAGTGCCCATATAATACCAGTATACAGCACAAGACACTAACAAAAGTAGCCACTTGTACAGCTAACACATGCCCAGCAGTGCACACTGCCTGCCACTAGGCCACTTAACAAGCACACATGCACAGCAGAGCATCAGGCATCAGCACGACAAGCCAATAAAATGGAGAGCAGAGAGTGAAAGGAGCAGAGCATGAGAGCAGAGAGCCATGGGGAAGACGATGGAAGCATGGGGGGAGAGAAGTTCAAAATAACCTGATTATTGCTGATGGTGAAGGCTATGACAGCTAGCTGCAGGCACCGGTGACCAGTGAATTGGGAATTGGGGGAGGTGCAGGCATGTCAGAGCAGATCTGTGGAGAAGAAGGGGACAGAAGATCAGAAGAGGACAGGGGCCATAGGGCAACTGCTTCGGGGTGATTGGTGAGGACGTCAGCTGGCGGCTGCTCTGCCTCACGCTACTTGGGACAAGGGATTTGGCTGCTTGACCTTGCTAGGGTTGCTTCCCTTGCTGCAGCTGCTTGTATATGCCACCTTCCCTAATGAGCCAGGCCCAAGCCACATGTGATTACTGTCAAGTCCCAACCTTCCATCTATGTGCAAATTATCTGACAAAGTGAGCTAAGTGGCAACTAGTTTTTTTTTGTGAGGCATTGTGAATTGTGATACTTAGTATTTTTTGCGAGGCATTGTGATACTTAGTAACTGAGTGGGTAACTGTGGATTATAAACTCAGAGAACAGTGCACAAATCAGAAACAGCAAGACGGAGATGGCAAACCTTCTCTTGCAGCCTCTGTAGCTGCTTGGCCCTCTTGCGAGAGCCCCCACCCTCCTCATCCTCATCCAAATCACCATCTCGACCTCTTTCCCATCCTCCCACTCATCCAACAAGGGCAAGTCCACTGAACCCCGCAAAGGCAAACACAGTCACTCAAAACGAATGTTCTGGAATGGTAGATAGCAAGGCGCTCGGGGAGGGGAAGAGGCGGCGAACACACCATACTCGTCGGAGGCCGACATGGATGACGGCGATGGTGAGGGTGCCCTAGTAGAGGCAGGAGAGGTGGCCTCTGCTCTCGTTGTTGAACTGAATAGAGATGGCGGGTGGAGGAGACGATTAGACGAAGAACTGAATAGCACCAGCTCACGTAGCATCCGCATCCAAGGTGCTAGAGCAAGAGCCTGAGGTGCGCCCCTGCCACTAACACCGAGCAAGGCAAGGGGCTACTGAGTTAGTCACAACTCGTGACCAGTTGTGTGACTTGATAACAATGATGTGAATGGCTAATAAAGATTCTGAATTTCTGATAGATCACTGCCATATGCAGGCATAATTTTGTAGTTTTTTGGTTCTGATGATTGTGATATGACACAGATTTATAGTTGTAAGGTAAACTTAAGTTAGTACATTTTGTCTAACTAGTGGAACTTTTAAGAATATATAGATATGTTCATTTAAAGAAGTTAGTTCTTTCAATTTCTGATGGCATATCCTTTACCCCTATTTATGTTTAGTTCTCATTTATTTTATTGAGTAAACCTAATTACTGCAATATTCGTAACATCTAGTTTAACACATTGTATAATACGCAGGTTGACATGTATGAAGGACATAATGAGGGGAATCAAAATGTAGGCTTACAGTCTGGCTTAAGATCGAATGCAGGTAACTAAAATTCTCCAGTTACTTGTCTTCACACTTATGTTTTGATGAAATATGAATATGAGTATCCTTCTGAAACTCAGTACTGGTACTTATGCTTGGAACATTACCCAGTTGTGAAAATGGATGATGTTAAATCATCTAATGGAGATATCCTGATTGATGCTGGTCCTGAGAAAATGCATGAGGGTCTGGGTCTTCAGAAGCAACCAAATCAAACATCTTCAAATCTGCAAGTTGGTGGTGTACTTGATTTGCAGACTAATCAATCAGAATCATTGAACATTAGAAGTGAGGCTGCTACTCAAGATCATGAGAGAACCAAGGCTATTAAATTGAAAAATGAGGAGCATAAAAGTGGAAAACAAGGTCGAGGGGACGCGACAAGTTTTTCAATCCTTCAAAGGCATTTGTCCAAGTCAGCATCTGATTTAGTTTTTCAGCATCCAAAGTCTGAAATACAAAATCAGATGCACACAATATCTGAGCATCCAAACTCATGTTTAGGTAATGTGAAAGTTTGTACACCATCATCTGGTCCTACCTCTACCCCTTTTGAGTTATCATGCTCTTTGCCATCCACAGAGCTATCATCAGAAGGGACTACTGTTCGTTTGATTAAAAAGGATCAGACTAGGCTGGTCTTATCTGCTGACAGTGAAAATGAATTTGCAAAAAATTCTGATGAGAGTTCCCAGGAGCTCACAAGATCCTCTGAGAAAGTTCAATCGAAAGGCTTACTTACTTCTGCACCAAAATCATCTCAAGCAACTAGAACATATGTGTCTTCCACCAAACATAGATTAATAGTGCCAAAGGAGCAGTCACAAAAGACAGCAACTGAAGGAAGCACTCTGCCAAGGTCATTACAAGGTGAAGTGACACCCTTACATTATCGTAATAAGACAACACCTTTGAGCTTTTACCAGAGGAAGGACAAGATCCACCACCGCTTTATTCATATCACACAGGAGACTTCCAACAGTTCAGCATCAACTGAGCTGCAAGACACTCAAACAGCTTCGTTGAGCGATGAACAGGTGCGAACATAATAAGTTCTCCAATAATTCATGTGTATGCTGTCAAATAATTCAGTTTTTTTCTCACCGTTTATTATTTTCCATAGCTTGCATTGTTATTACATCAACAACTGAACAGCTCTCCCAGAGTACCAAGGGTGCCACGTGGCCATCAAGCAGCTACCACGCAGGTGCTACATTCATCTGGAGCTAATGTGTTATCAAAGCGATCTTCAGCACATGTAGGAAGGGATCAAACACTGGTAAGATCACTCCTACTAGTGGAGGTCAAACATATCTTTTATTTCATTTCAACATTTATTTGGGCTTCGTGTGAAAAGTTTTGAAGCTTTCTTGTTAGTGCAGGTCTTAAAGAAGCGAAACAAAGATGATCCATGGAGAGATAACGATGATAACAAGAGGACAGGGAAGGTGTCTTTCGTTGAACGGAGCCAAAAAGATTGTAGCACGGAACATGTCCTTTCTGTGAAAGACTCATGCAAATCTACTGAGAATATAGAATCAGAACAGCAGAATCATGGTATTTGTACAACTGGAACCACCACTGGTTTAGGAAAGGATACTCTGGTAGATAAAAGTGTTCCACGCGGTTTACCTGGTATGTAATTTATGCCATCTGTTTTTTTTTTTCAATATAGAATTCAATAAGACTGCCTTATATTGTTTCCAGGCTTGATTGATGAAATCATTGGCAAAAACATAAATATAACATATGGAGAATTGTGCGATGCTATTCACCAGGTATGCTTTATTTCAATGTGCACTTCATGTCTATATATACGGTATGTTTTATAATTCGTGCTGATTTTATGTTACTTTCAGCATTGGGGGGATTTAAGTAAACCTAACATGGAAGATAATGCATATCCCAGCTATTTACATGCTGTCAATGATTATCTTAGGAGCAAAAATGACTGGGCTCACCTTCTCGACCAAGCTCCACCGGTCAGATCTCGACTTTCATCCTTTCCTTTTTGTTCGGCCCATATTTGTACTTCGCTCTATGGGTATTGTGTTTACACAAACTGATTTGATTCTCTTTAGAGACAGTTGATATAATTTTGTGCCTGTTAGCATGTGGATGGAGTAACTTGGTATATTGCATGCTATTTGCTAAATTTGATTGCATCTTCAAATCAAATGTTCTGACTAATCATGCAATGTAATTCTTGAGCACAACTAAAGGCATGTCCTATATGATTGGCTTCTGGGTATTTTTTCGAACTAATCCAGTTTTATTCTTTATAAAGCTCAATTTATTTTAAAAGAACTTTTTACAAATGGATCTCTCAGAAACTTATTCCAATGATGGACCCCCCCTGTCTTAGCGCTTGCCTCGAAGGAGCCGAACTATAATGTCCACGTCAGCAGGTCAGCTGGTCAAGCACCAGTGAGCTTGGCTTTGATGTGCACAAGGTCAACTGCCAGCCACATGGTGCTGATCTGCTGCATGCTGTTGTAATCCTGGCCAAAAACTCTGCACCAGTTAGTTTCCCGAGTGACCGAAGTAATCTCCTTGTTAGACATTGAACTTAGAGTAGACTGTAACCGAGGAAGCCACCAGTATTCAGCATTGTGTGACCATTGGGTGTTTCTGTATGGTTTGATGGTAAAAAATATTCAACTTGTTTTATTTCAGATGAATCCACCAAACAAGCGCCGAAAGCTGGAAGAAAGTGACTCTTTGTCAGCTAATAAACTAGTAACAGAGAAGATGAGAATAGGGGCTAAAAGGGGTCCGGGCGAGGCGAGTGCTGAGTCACAACAAGAAAATATGCCAAGGGGCAAACGAAAGGCTAGGAAATGCAGGCGACTTGAACTGAAAGGGAGGAGAGTCAACGATACGAGAAAGAGATCTAGCATTGATTCAGCCTCTGATGATGATGCTGTCACCCACCTTGTCTGATTCCAGTAGTGACAGAAACGACACCCTCATGGATAAGAGCCAAGAAGATAATTTCGTTGCTCCTGAATCTAGTGCATACATGGAAGAGAGTGCAGATTCAAGTTCATAGAGGTTGGTTGATTCAGTACTGCTGGTGATACATTTGACTGATTGAATCAGTGATCTATTTTCCTTTTATAGGTGGTCTTTGGTCATCTTCTATACCGATCTGCTAATCTTGTAACAGAAGAAAAATGGTACTGATGCTTGCAACACCTTCCCTTGACTAGACATGTGTAGATGCTAATCAAGTAAGGAAGTGAAGAATTTAATGGCCGAAGATTGGTTCTTGTAACAATAAGGTAGGCATGTGTCTTTTGTCGTCCTACCTGTAATGCAGGTTGATGTGCTTAAGTAATGTATTATGTAAGCAATTTGTAGTGCCAAATGAACCCAAAAAACAGGTGTCGTGTACATCTAGTTATTTTGAGGCAAACGTGATATAAAACTGAAAATGTGTACGTGGTGAACCTCCTACGCCATGGCCCAGCGCTTCATACGGTGCCTGTTGTCGCCCAACGTTAAGAGAGCTACCTCTACCTGTCCCTGATGGCCTTGGCTGGACACCCTCCAGGTTATGGAAACCGAGGCACTACATACAAAAATCAAATTATTAATTTTACAAACCTTTTACATAGTTAAATAAAAAATTATCTGAATATAACATAGAAAATTTATATATAAAGATGTTCAATCACGAACATAACAAAATATTACTAAGTATGAATCAAGAGAATGTGTACTTCTGTTTGAGAATGTGGAATATCATTCTATTAATATGTAATATGGAGCTATCAACTATTACTCTATATCCATTATGATTTCTGAACCTATGTTCGGTATTCTTTTATAAAATTGATCTCCAATAAATAATACTATAATAATATGACTCAGTTACATTATTTTTCATAGTGTGAAATGAATTGTCTTTATTTCATTTCACCAAAATTATAAAGAACTACTTGTATTTGTATCAGTCTGTTAATTTGAGAAGCACAATTTAAGAAGTTCTATATTCCGAGGAATATCTATAATTGTATTCGTTCCAATTAATAATCAATTCACATTTCTGTCCGATAATATCTTCATCTAAGTTATGATATCACTAGTATCTACCTGTATTCGATTCATTTTTACCCCCTAGTCAAGAGTGAATTTTGTAGAGAATAGGAGTTTACTGGGATGAGTAGGAATAGTACAGAGTGGTTCTACTCCCTCCGTCTATCCTACTTTTGCTTAATTTTTTTGGTTGCCGTCCCATGTGGCTGTAACCTTACAATCCATTCTCCTACTATGGGTTAAACCTTTATACCATGATCCAAGCCAAAAAGATTTTACTTCTAGGCCTTCAACCTTGTTCCAAAAAGATTATTTCTACCTCCTTATCTACCAAAAGATTATTTCTATCTCTTTATCTACCATCGGTTCACAAATAATTTTTTTATCAACTAAAATATGTCTTTTAACAGGACTTTTCTGCCAGCAACTAATAGAGAGGTTGATAGATTTGTGCCGATAGACATGAAAAAAGCAATAAAAATAATATTATATGTCCATCACTATTATTCATCTACTAATGTGACCGTGGATACAATGCATGTAACGAACGCTTAGTTGAGAATATGAAGCGACCTAATATTAGCACAAAGGTTACCATGCCACTTTTTGCCCATTCAAGGAAAAAGACGTTCATTTGATTCGCCTTTTCAGCCTTCAAAACTAGCCTACATTAAAATGTGCATATACACTTTAGGTCTTGTTTGGATGTCTGTAATCCTGACAGTCCACTAGTCCATATCATGTAGATAGGCTGGGATTATAGGCTTCCAAACAGACCCTTACGTGGAATGCAATGCCCGTTGCAAAGAATACCATAAGTTTGTTCTACCCTTGGATTCTTGATGGTTCTCCAACTGCATCATCCATCCGTTGGTACCACTCACCAATTTGAGTATGCTCAACCATATCTTTTCCCGCTCTCAAGTATCAAATTGGTCTCAAAACACCAAAGGCTGCAAGATCTGCCAAGTTAGGCTTGGAGTCACCCGGATAAACATAAATGATATCAGAAAGTTGATATCAGGGCAAAGGAGTAAAAAAATTGATGTATGTGGATTTTCACCAGCCCAGACTGTTCCCCTTGTTAATGCCCATTATGCATAAGGCCCTTCAATTATTGGACATTGACAATCATCATGAACAGTGAGCATTCATCAAATTGTGTTATCTCCAACATTTAGGATTCAGTAATGAACAACTTAATGTAGAAATACTGATGACCCTGGTCCCTGTATAGTATTTCCTTGTTGGGTTCACAAAACCAAATTGCAAGTATGGTGTAGACAGCTTATATGTACACTCACTACAATGGATGAAACACTTACTGTCTCTTGTGGTTCTGGTCATAACTTCTTAAGAGATCACATCGCATTGAAGATAAAAACTAAGTAGTCATGCCTCCTGAGTAATACTATGTCATCTTCCACTCCTATCATAAAAATGAACAGTTTGGTTTCGTCACTTGTAAGTTTGGCAAAGTAATGTTCCGACGTGCCTAGGATAGACCATACGAGAGGTCCATCAGCAATCGGAGTTGTTATATTGGTATACTGCATATTATTCCATTAGTTGGTTTTATAAACGACTTGATTTGGCACGATCCTAAAAACTTGTACAGTAATTTTTAGTCCCTCTTGTGATACAATGTTAGTACTGACCGAGAGGATCCTTTGTGGTTCTAAACTAAGGGTCTGTTTGGGACTACTCCACTCTCTAAAAATCTACTCTACTCCACGAAATTCACTTAGAATCAGATCTAGAGAGGAGTTGCTGCTCCACTATGGAGTACCTGCACCTGTTTGGCTTGCAGAGCGGATCCAGATTCAGGAATGATGGAATTTAGTAGGAATATACTATTTTGTACTTGAATTATTGTATGCTTTATTTGTTGACATACCTTAAAATAATTATACCGTAATAATAATATTTTGTTTTTCTAAATATAAATAAGTCATATTACTCTGAATGTTCCCAAGAGAAGATACAACATACGGGAATTCAACCGCATTGTAGCATTCCTTGCAATAAGATATATTTTTTCATCAAATGTTTTCACAATTGCAGCATTCAACAGTGTGTCATCAACCATGTACACAAAATCATCTCAAAAGATTCATTTAGTTTTGGCTGATGAATCTGTACTCATATCTTTTCAGTAAAAAAACAGTGCTCATATCTTGATTTTGATTGTGCAGTCTGAGAAATATGGCAGCGAAACAAGCTGTGCGATGAACATTGCTATAAGAAAAATATCATCTTCAGAATGAATAAACACATGAGGCATAAGTTAACTTGATACAACTGGAAATTCCTCTACAAATCCAGCTAAGCATCACAAACTACATGAACCTATGGAAGGATGCTTTACAAGCCTCCAACTCTGGCCCTAGAAAATTCATGAGAAATATCAGAACAATCCTTATGTGGCAACTACCAAGTATGGCAAGTGAAGAAAACATACGGTGACATTATAAGCTTGGTACCTCCATGCATCAACATTAACCATGAATTTACATGACAATATTAAGTGCTGGAAGCCTGGGCTGAAATGTTTAAGATTTTTGGAATGCAGTCCTATGATGCTTCACTGAATTACCTCAAGTGTGCCAGCCACTTTTTCTGACGGAATGCTACTTTCACCCTGCAACAGCAGAACCAAACCAGTGAAGCATTATATACTACAAGGAAAAAACTACAGACAAGACAATCAAGACATGCGATCGGTCATTACTCATGAGGCCATGAACTAAGCAATGTCCATCCCGTTGAGACAATTCGACAAACACTCACGGCACATAGCAGGGGAACCCGGCGGGGGAGAAGAAGGGGAGCCAATGCTCCGCCCAGCACCAGACCGCGTGGAAGCTCCCGTGCACGAACACAAGAGGGAGCTGCTCGTCACCCGGCGCTGGGTGATGACCTCGAGGTCGAGGCCGCAGGGTAGGCGGCTAGCCCGAGCGTAGCCTCGACGGCGGCGGTGGCTAGCCTGAGCGTGGCCATGGCGGCGGTGGCAGCCAGCCTGAGTGTGCCCTCGACGGCGGCAACTGTCAGCCCGAGCGTGGCCT
>KE371407.1:736223-749083 GCA_000418225.1 Zizania latifolia | reverse complement strand
AATGCTACTTCTGGTGGTTGAAGACAAGATATCTGCATCAGTCTTTTGTTTTTGTTCGCTTCAATTCAAAGACATTTATTGTCTTTTCAATTTTATCGTAGCGTTAGCACGGGTACGCTACTAGTACAGGTAAGTTGCTATATATTTCACGTTTTGTTTCTCCTCCTTCCTATTGGCAAGTTTTATTCTCCTCCTAATCCCGAAACTAACTACTTCATTCAATTTCTTATATAAATCGTTTTTGGTCTTTTAAAACACTCTTACAAATATAAGTTGTTTTATAACCTCTACCTAATTTTTGTATTTTCTTTCATGTATGTCATTATCAAATAAATACCACCACTCTCACAAATAAAAACTCATATTTTCCAAAACAAAATAAATAGGGAACAAACAAGGTTATTTGAGTTGATTTTTTAATTATTATGCATGGGTCAAACATGATGAATCAGAGGGAATAATATATGTTCGAAATTCAAGTCATGTTGCTTGATAGCACAAAGAGGTGTGTTGGACTTAAAATGTTATGTTTTTTAAGAGCAAGTCAAGTTCTTGATTTTACAAAAGGAGCATCTACTTCTTATTTATCATCGATGAAGGAAAGAGAACATGACTGCCTACGACCTACGTTTATTGTTTTGTACTATATTCTTTTTATTCTGAAAGTAAAAAATTAGTACTTATAAAATGCCATTTTTATTTCTGAAGTACTTATATTATACTACATTTATATTTTATTACTTATTACTTCACCCAACTACTTTTAAACCCACGCTCACCCATCTAAATTGAATATTATGATTTTTTTTCACATCTACTTAATATATATATATATATATAGACACACACTCAAGATTAAAGGTTAGTCTATTTTAGTACAGAGGAGTAATGTTTAATGGTGATATGACAGTGCTTTATGACTTCATTTGTCCAACATTTTTTATGTACTTGCCAACCAGATGGAGCCCACCTCTTATTCGTCAAGGAGAAAAATAAAAACTCTAAAGTTGATCTCAAGACACAATTTAGTTTTGATCCAATGGGCAATCGTCTTGGGGAGGTATGTTCTTTACTTGTTTTAAGTGTCAAATAATCAAATATTTCCCTAGAAAAAATAAACAGGATGATATCTATCAGAACTGGGTATTTTAGTTAAGACAACATTACATGTCTTCATTTGACATCAACTGGGAAAATACATCCCAAAAAAGAAGCATAGAAAATGCATCGATCATTTTTTTTGAAATATGAATCTACTGAAATGAGGAATCTCGTGCAATTATTTATGTTAGAAAGCATTGATAAATGTTCAACTTTGTGCCGACAATGCCAAGGAAGGCTGTAGTGTGTTACACAGTGTCTAGAATAACGATCTATTTCAGACTTTCTTTCATCAATACAGACTTAGATATAAACTTCCTTCAAATGTATTTTCTGTGAAAACGAACATATCTACGACAGTTCGCAATGGCGTGAAAAATCTTTGATACTGTTGGAAATTATTTGGACAGTTTGATTTTTTTTTTCATTTCCCTTGCCCTTGCTTGTTTGTGCCTCCTTTCTTTCTCCCTTCTTAGAATACATTGCGACTCTATTAAGTGAAGCCCCACAAGTAATTAATAATAATTGAGTTGACAGATTATCTCCAAATCAACATTATTGCAGATATGGCTCTGGCCCAATTTGCCGACTTTACAACTGTGCATTGCATTAGTGTGCTATTTCTGACAAAATGGCATGTTTCTTTGTTACTCTTTCATTTTCATTTTAGGATTAATTTCTTCTGTGTCACCGTTATTTGTCATCGTGTTTTATTCGATACCATTACTATTCACGTATTTGTTTCTATACTAATATAATTTCGCAATACACTCCTTTGTACCATTCGGACCCACTTGCAGAGCATTCCCGTATTACCCCTACACTATTCATTTTCTTCCTTGAGCATACCCCGACTGAGGCTTCCGCACCGACACCGTCGCCGCTGCTCCCGCATCGACGCTGCCACCACCGGTGCAGCTCCCATGCCCCGCGCATCCACCACCAACCGTGAGCCCCACACCTCGGCTAGCCTCGCCTCACCTCGCCTCTCCTCTCTCCACTACTTGTCTCCAACGCCGTCGATCTGCCGCGCGCCGCACCGGCGACACGGCTAGGGTACCGCCACTGACGCCCCAAGTGTGTGTGGTGCTTGTCCTCTTGCTCCTACTTCTTGCCGTGTCCTCGCCGGCGTCGGTGGCCAGCTCTGACAAGGGGGCGTGCCGATGCTCAACCCCATCTCCTCCATCCGCAACTCGACGAGCGTCAAGCGGACCTACCTGCCGAACAGCACGTTTGGAGACAACCTGGTCAGCCTGTTTGCCTTGCTCTC
Organism: Zizania latifolia; assembly: GCA_000418225.1. NCBI lineage: Eukaryota > Viridiplantae > Streptophyta > Magnoliopsida > Poales > Poaceae > Zizania > Zizania latifolia. The sequence goes on along the minus strand of KE371407.1, from coordinate 746,712 downwards.
GAAGAACGCCTCGGCGACCAGCTTCGCCGTGGGGTCCTTTGGCGCCGCACCGGACACAACATACGGGCTCGTGCTCTGCTGCGGTGGTTTCACTGGAAACGAGTGCTCCTCATGCCTGGCGTCGTCGTTCGAGGATGCGGTGAGCTTCTGTGGCTACAGCAAGGATTTGACTGTCTACCATGACCTATACTAGCTTCGGTACTCTGACCAAAACATCCTAGCTGGCACCGTCAACTCACCGGAGATGGTGGCGTGGAACCTTCGAGAGCGGAAGCGCCGTTCCTCAGGCCGCGGGAGCACGTCGGCGTCGCCCCCGACGCCATGGGCGAGGGTAGTGGAGACTGATAGATGACTTAAGACTAATGACCGCAAGGGTTAGAGTTAGTTAGGATTACCTTCAGGCTTAGCCGGTGAAGAGGAAGACGCCATGGGGCTCTGTTGGCGTCTGCTTGATGTCGAGGTTCGTCGGTGAGGTCAAGGGTGTTTTCCCGTCACCTCGATACACACTTCTTAGATCGGATAGGGATCAAATGTAGGGGGAAGTGCTTCGGCACATGAACAACAACCGTGTTCATGTGTTCTGCCTCTCCCTTATATTGGTGTACCGCGCGACGGGGGGCCCTCAACAGAAATCTATTGGGGTGCATGGATCCAGGGAGAGATCGGGGAGGGCACGACTAGGTCTCCCTCTCCTCCTGACTCGGGAGATCTGAACTAACATTCTCTCCCTAGATCTCAACTTAATTCTTACACTAAACTTAACCAAATATCTGCTTCATCACGGATCGATGCATAGAGTATGTTTTATCACAATAATCAATTACGTACTACATGACTCAACAACCACAATACATCTTTCTATTCCGAAACAGATTCTTATCTAATTTTGGCCCCTTAGAAATCCAATGATCATAGGCTTTCCTTTAAACCCATGCCGGCTAAGTGTTCTCTGAACACGTTATGTGGTAAGCCTTTAGTGAGCGGATCCGCAAGCATACGCTTGGTACTTATATGCTCTAGACTTATAGTCTGATCTTGGATTTTCTCCTTAACAACATAAAACTTAATGTTGATGTGTCTGGCAGCAACACTCTTCTTGTTGTTATAGGAGTATAATACTGCTGGTTCATTGTCGCAGTATAGCCTAAGTGGTTTCTTGATGCTGTCGACTACTCTAAAATCGGGAACAAATTTCTTAAACCATAGTGCATGTCCCGTGACCTCATAACATGCTATAAACTCGGCATACATCGTCGATGATACTGTCACAGTTTGTTTGGAGCTTTTCCACTACACAACTCTATTTGCGAGTGTGAATATATAACCTGATGTGGATTTCTTAGTATCCACACATCCCGCAAAATCTGAGTCTGAATAACCCACTATCTCGAGAGTATCTGATTTCTCATATACTAACATGAGGCCTTTTGTGCCTTGTATATACCTTAAGGCTTTCTTAACTGCTTTTCAGTGATCTATGCCTAGATTCTGCTGATATCTACCAAGCATCCCAGTAACGAAAGCTAAGTCAGGGCGAGTACAAACTTGAGCATACATTAAGCTTCCGACAGCAGAAGCATATGTAACCGATTTCATTTGATCGATCTCATATTGGTTCCTAGGACATTGAAAATTCCCAAACTTATCACCCTTGACTATCGGAGCAAGCGAAGGTTTACACGCATGCATACTATATTTTCTTAGTATCTTCTCTAAATATGCTTTCTGCGATAATCCTAATACCCCCTTAGTTCTATCTCGAAGAATCTCAATTCCTAACACGTAGGAAGCTTCACCAAGATCCTTCATGTCGAAATGAGAGGACAAGAACTTCTTAGTTTCTAACAGTAGACTAACATCACAACTAGCAAGTAGTATGTCATCCACATACAAGACTAGAAAAATAAATTTTCCATTCTTGAACTTAGCATAAATGCAATTGTCCTCCTTATTTTTCTTAAACCCAAATTTTCTAATGGTCTCATCGAATTTAAGGTACCATTGTCTAGAGGCTTGTTTTAGTCTATAAATGGACTTAGTCAAATGGCATCCCAAATTCCCCTTACCTTCTATGACAAAACCTTTATGTTGTGCCATGTAGACGTTCTCATATAGATCCCCATTAAGAAACGCCGTCTTTACATCCATCTGATGTAATTCTAAATCATAATGTGCCACTAAGGCCATGATGATTCTAAAAAAATCCTTAGTTGAGACAGGTAAAAATGTCTCATTATAGTCTATTCATTCTCTCTGAGTTAAGCCTTTTGCCACAAGTCTGGCCTTATATCTATCAACATTCTCTTAGAAGTCACGTTTGATCTTGTAGACCCACTTGCAGCTTACTGTTTTGGATCCCTTAGGAATTTCTTCTAATTTCTAGACTTTGTTGGCACTCATGGATCTCATTTCATCTTCCATGGCCTCAAGCCATTTAGATGAATTAGGACATTTCATAGCTTCTTCAAAAGAGACGGGATCGTCCTCCATTTGAATTTCTTCACTCATGTAAACTTCATAGTCGTCAGGAATAGTTGACATTCTTACTCTTTGTGATCTTCTCACATTATCTTGAATTGGCACATCATTTTCTAATTGTGGGGGCTCTTCTTCTTCATTGACAACATCTGGAACATCAGGTTCCTGTATAACAGGATCCTCATGAACAATGGGTGCTGCTAATGGGGATCCAACAGCAGGTGCTGGACATACTGGTTCTACCACAGGTACATGAAAAATAGGCTCTTGAATCATAGGAGTGGGCACACAGACCCGCTTCTCTTTAAGGCTAATTTCTCGAGGCATCGTGCTCCCCCTAATCATAGCGTCTTCTAAAAAGACTGCGTGTCTCGTTCTACAAACTTAGTATGTCTGTCAGGACAGTACAAAAGGAAACCCTTAGACTTATCAGGATAGCCAATAAAATGGCAACTCACTGTCTTAGAATCTAACTTACCAATATTTGGGTTAAAAACTTTAACCTCAGCAGGACAGCCCCACACTCTTAAATAATTAAGAGAGGGCTCTCGTCCAGTCCATAACTCATACGGTGTTTTAGGCATCGACTTAGAAGGGATCCGATAAAGAATATGAATGGCGGTTTTTAATGCCTCCATCCACAAACTAATCGGCAAAGTGGAATAACTTAGCATGCTTCTTACCATATCCATTAAGGTGCGATTGCGCCTTTCTGCCACTCCGTTTTACTAAGGTTCGCTCAGTGTAGAATACTGAACTACTATACCATTTTCCTGCAGATACCTTGCAAAAGGTCCAGATATTTGGCCATATGGGGTATGACGACCGTAGTACTCCCCCCACGGTCAGATCTTACTACTTTTATCTTTAGATCATGCTGATTTTCAACTTCAGCCTTAAATATATTAAATTTATCCAGAGCTTCTGAACGTTCTCTAATTGGATAAATATAACCGTAGCGCGAATAGTCGTCTGTAAATGTTATAAATGAGTCATAACCATCTACAGATGTCACAGGGAACGGACCGCAAATATCCATATGAATAATTTCTAAAACCCTAGCGCTTCGATTTGCGTCTTTCTTAATCTGTTTGATGTATTTTTCTTTAATGCAATCAATGCATTGTTCAAAATCTGATAATTCTAAGGGCGGAAGAATTGATTCTTTTACTAAACGCTCAATCCTTCCCCTCGAAATATGGCCCAAATGACAGTGCCATAATTTTGAAGATACGTCATCTATTCTTTTGCGCTTATTCTTAGACGAGACGTTTTAGGAACTTATAACATTCACAGAGTCATTCAGAGAAAGCAAATAAAGTTTGTCATGCTCGAAGGCAAGACCCACAACTTTATTATTAAAAATAATAGAACACTGTTTGTCACAAAAGTGACAATCATATCCATCATTCACTAAGCATGAAACTGAAATAAGGTTCCTTCTCATAGAAGGTACAAATAATACATCATGCAAAAAAATGGTAAAGCCATCTCTAAGTTCTAAAGGGAGTTCTCCAATAGCCTCTACTTCTGCCTCGATGACATTCGCTACTCTAATTGTTCTTTCTCTTTTTTTCTAGCATTCTCGTCATAGCGAATCCCTGTAAAGAGTTAGCAACATGAACAGTTGCACCTGAGTCAATCCACCATGAAGTAGAAGAATAATCTAAATACAGAGATTCATCTATTGATGTAATAACATCCTTACCATTCCTGCTCATCCATTTAAGGAACTCCACACAATCCTTCATGTGGTGTCCTTCTTTCTTGCAGTGTCTGCATGTGCCCTTGGGGACATCATGTTCCTTTGTAGGAGCATTTTCCTTCTGCTTAGAGTCATTTGTGCGACTCTTATAGTGCTTCTTAGGGGAATATTCTTTCTTCCCCTTGTTCTGTTGCACATGGTGTACAGAATCACCCCGTGCCTCTTTGATTCTTTCTTCCTCTTGAACGCAGTTGGAGATCAATTTTTCTAAGTTCCAGCGCTCTGGCTGGGAGTTATAATTGATAACAAAGTGCTCAAAATCCTTATTGAGCGATGTCATGATCAAATGGATGACAAAGTCATCCTTCAACTCCATGCCCATAGGCTTCAACTTGGAAGCCATGTTACTCATTCTCAGTATATGTTCTCTAATGTCCCCACCATGGTATTTCTCCGTGACGAGTTTCTTAATGATGAAGCTAGCATATGACTTAGAAGAGCCAGTATACTGACTCTCCACTCTCTTAAGATACTTTCTAGCAGTATCACAAGGTGGGATAGATCCCCTGATAGGCTCCATAATGGAGTTCTTAATGACCATTAGACATTTTCTGTTGGACTGATTCCACTTAGTGCGTTCAAGGTCATACTTCATTCTTACAGTTGCAAAGTCTAGCTGTCGGGTAGCAAAAGCCTCTTGGCTCTCGTCATCTTGAATAACAGGCTCAGCTGGCTCAGTAGGACAATCTTGCTATAAAGCAAGATCTATGTCCCATAGCGCAAGCGTCATCTTAACACTTTCTCTCCATAAGCCATAATTCTCTCCGTTGAGAGGCTCAATGGAAAGCTGACTTAGTACGTGATCTGAATAGGAACAATCATAAAAAAGTTAATATTAGCAGACACAATATAATAGTACATGAAAAAATTCAACGTTGGTCAGAATTTAATCATGTGACATACTTAATGGAAAATTAATTCTATATCACCGTTGGACGGAAATAGAACTAATTATCTTAGTCATAGCAATTTTATCACCAACGTTGGTCAGGAGATAAAATCACTGCAGCAACTTAATTATTCATTTTTCCAATTTAAATTATCCCGTTGGTTCAAATTTAATCAGAAAAACAAATAAATTATCTTTAAACATGAGGATGAACATGAATAATATTTAAAAAACAGTGTAAATACACAGCGGAAGTCTTAAACATGAAACTTAAAATTAAAATGCTAAAAAACAGTAGCAAATGAATTCTGAATTGAACTTAATTAAATTCTAAAATCAATTATTTTCTAACTAAAATTGCTGTTGGACAAAATTAATTAGAAAACATCATAAAAATACTTAAATAATTTAGAACAGTGCTACTGGCTAAAAACAAAATTTACCAAAATTTTCCAGCAGCTTAATCTTAATTTTATCTTAATTTTGGGCTTAATACTTAATTTCTAGAAATTCTGAAAACAGAAAACAGTATTTATAATTCTGGAAAAATGAAACAAAAATAGCCTGAACACCTGGCCCATAATTGAATTCGGCCTCGGCCCAGGGCGCCGCACGCGCGCCACGCGCGCGCAGGCCGCAACCTGGGCCTGGGCCGCAGAAGTCTACCCCCACCTGGGCCGAAACATAGTCCATGCGCTGGCAGCTGTCCGATCAAGATCAATGGTCGCGCGCGTAAATCGCTGAAACAAAACTCCCCTTACCGGCCACTTAAACCCTAACCCTAGTTCACTTCATCCCGACCCGAGCGCGAGCGTGAGCACGAGAGAGTAGCGGCGGCCGGCGGTGGTTGAGCGCCGTGCATGGGCCCGCTTGCCGGAGCCCTCGTTCACCCGAGGGTGAGCAGGGCCCCGTCGAGCCGGTCCACGGCGGCCGGAGTCCACCAAAACGGAGGCTCACGACTTCGGACGCCGGCGAGCGGCGGCCCTTGAAGCTTCTTCCTGGTCTCCGACGAGAGGAGACCAGCGTGGCCACGAGGTAAGTAAAACCTACCCGAGCCCTTAGCCCTTTTCTCAGTTTTCTAAATCCTTCTGTTTCCCCCTCCCCTCCCCCCCTTTTTTTTGTGTGTGTTATTGATCTTCGGCCGAGAGGGAAAAAAGGAAAAACGACTTAGGGTTTGCTCATCTAATCCTTAGCCGACAGGAGGGTTCTTGCGGGGAAACTCTGGTGAGGGTGGTGGTATCGGCTCAGGGGAGACCGATACCACCCTAAAACCCTAATCTAACCTAACCCAAGCCAAAGCTCTGATACCAATGATAGATGACTTAAAACTAATGACCGCAAGGGTTAGAGTTAGTTAGGATTACTTTCAGGCTTAGCCGGTGAAGAGGAAGACGCCATGGGGCTCTGTTGGCGTCTGCTTGATGTCGAGGTTCGTCGGTGAGGTCAAGGATGCCTTCCTGTCGCCTCGATACACACTTCTTAGATCGGATAGGGATCAAATATAGGGGAAAGTGCTTCGGCACATGAACAACAACCGTGTTCATGTGTTTTTTGCCTCTCCCTTATATTGGTGTACTGCGCGACGGGGCCCTCAACAGCAATCTGTTGGGGCGCTCCCGATCAGGGCGCGTGCATGGATTTAGGGAGAGATCGGGGAGGACACGACTGGGTCTCCCTCTCCGCCTGACCCAGGAGATCTGAACTAACAGAGACTGCCCGAAGCGGCGAGCGCGCGCTATTCTCCTTAGCTCTCGGAGCAGAAGAGATCGAGGAGGACATCTACACCTAAGCCACGGGTTCAAGCGCAACGGAGAAGATAAACAGTGCACACAGGGCAACACGAGCAATACTAAAGTACACAACTCTGCAGGTAGACTCGAATGACACAAACGAGCGTATTGCAAAATTGTAATGGTATGAAAGTAAATACATGAATAGTAATGATATCGGATGAAAAATGATAAATAATGGTGACACATAAGAAATTAACCTTTTATTTTATAAGTTGAAATGAATGCGAATTTTGTATTTCTTGGAAGCTTCTGAAATATCTCCGTGTCTACTGATCTGAGCGAAAAAATGGTTCATTATTAGTATCTTATTGCCACGACCGGGAGATCATGAAAGGAACATCTGTTATTGGTAACCAGGTGAATGCTCGGTTCGATTGATTTGTCCTAACAATTGAATGGAAATCATGCCAACCTTCAACCACTGCAACAAAAACATTTTCACACATACCGGTAGAAAGTCATCTCTCGCATGCATATAGGCACTCATTTGTATTGACTTTTTTTAACCACTATGAAAATATACCTCTTATGAAAATAAATTCTGACCGGTACCAAAATATCATTTTATTTTCGTAAAAAACAAAAAACTTCTAATACCCTAGAGGATATCATACGCACATGGAGTCACATGTCACACGTTCTTCAACGCGAGTTATGTACATGTGGTTTCCAGAAATCCAACCCATGAACTTAGGCCTTTAGCAAAAACACCCTAGCATCCCACCTCACCCTAGTAGCTTGCAACTACCAAATAATTTATTTGTTTGATTCTTTTTATCCAAATCTTCAAATAAATATTTGGAGACCTAAATGATCTCAAATACAACAATTTTCAACAATAAAGTTATATATTTTCTCGAGAGCTACTATTTTCATATAAAGTTTGTCCACATCTGATTTCATATAAAATAATTATGGTTGTTTTAAATAAGATTATTTCTGTTTTTATAAGTAGTTTCTTATGTGAACCGATCGTGGAAATAAGGCTATTTTCACACAGTGATTCATATAAAGAAACGCTTGGTGATTTTCAAATGCGACTTTTGAAATAACTATTAAATAACTTTTAATAATGCTATTAAATAACTTTTCAGTATATCTTTTTTGTCATCATGATTTCAAGGTGGCTGCATATGGGTTTGCAGACTAATGGAAGTAGATACATTCTGACTTTCTGTCGACTCATTGACCTATATTTTTATGGAATGTTTCTGATATTGTGTATATTTTTTTTTCATAGATAGGTTGCTGCATACTGTCATGTCAACTTTCATTTGTGAAATTCAAATCCATGATGTCTTTGCGTTGAATCTTTAATCTAATTTTTCTATTTCATTTTTCATTCTCACTCATATTTTTGTTCTTCTTGGTGACTGTATATGGTTATATATTTAGACTGATGAAATTTTTTGATAAAGCATATCATGTCCTTGGCTCCTTGCTGCTTCTTACATTTAAACTCTCTTTGCATCTGCAACTATACCGTAATGACTCCCCTACTGTTGTCCGGTCAAGAAAAAGAATGAGTTCGATAGAGCATGTCTTCCATTTGATTCCTTCACCTCAGTTCTGTGCTCAATTTTTCCCCTATGATACATTTTTTTGTTCTTATTAATAATAGTAAACAAGAAATTAATTATGTGTACTATGCAGAAAGCTGGGTGTACAACGTATTATGAAATACACGGGACAAAAGTTGCAATCAATGTTTATGAGCCAAAAGTGAGAAGTGAAAACGATTTTAGTGCATCATGGGCATTGATGATAAACGGACCTATGGGACGTCGTGAGGGAATCGCTGCAGGTTCTATAGTAAGTACAGCAAACTTGTTGATATCCATTTCTCATTTTGCAGTTGCTGTAATATATATGAATATTATATTTTGGCAGATTCAGGAATAAGTATGGACAAACACATATCATCTCGAAATTTAAATTATACACTTTTCCAATTATAATTGGTTATTTTTTTGCAAATCTATACTCCTTTTAAAAGAACCAAATGTGGTGAATCTGCCACCCACCTACTCCATTATAGTTTTTTGCAGTTTACTCCTTGATACTGTTTAATATTACACAATAAACCAATAAAAGTAGATTGACACACACTACAGGAAAATCCAAATTCGCCGAGTACATTATTTCGGGCACTCGGCGAAGATGTGTTTGCCGAGTGTTTTTTAAAAACACTCGGCAAACAATTACACTCGGCGAAAAGGGAGTTTGCCGAGTGTCTAATAGGATTACATTTGGCAAACCCTATGACGCTCGGCAAAAAACGAAAAAAAAAACGGTGCTAACGGCCGTTGCGACGGCATGTTTGCGCGGGCGAAGAAAAAAAATTGGGGGGGTTTGCTGAGTGTTTTTTGAAATACACTCGGCAAACACAAAATAGTCTTTATTTTGTGTGAAACATTGTTTCGAGCCTATGTGATATTTACAATTTGGTTTTAGCTTGAAATTTTTTCTACAATCAAAATACAATATATATTATTTTATGTAAAAATTTCGTATTTTTTTAGTTATGTCTGCTATTTTTAATTTATTAAGTATGTTTCTATGATTTAAATTGAAATAGGTGAAATTTAAACTACAAGTACTTAAAATAATAAACCAAAAATTATAAAAAATCATATTCACATTTCTTAGTCTATTTTGAGTTATTATACACTAAATTAAAAGAATTTTTGAAAAAATTAGGTTGCGACACTCGATCGGCAACGTGGAGCTTAATGATTTTTTAATTCTAAAAAAATCAAATAAAGTATAAAAAACATGAGACTTGTCATGGTGTTATGATATGATACGTATATACTGTGATAAAAATTAAAAAATGTTTCGTAAAAGTTATCACGTAGGATATTAAGAAACCGGAGATTCTCCAAGGAGGAATTAGGGTTTAAAGAAGGAATGAGTTAGATTTGAAAGCAAATCGATTATTAAATATTTATTTGAACCTGAAACTTTTTTTACAATCAAAATTCAATCTAACTTATATCATGTAAAATTTTGGTATTTTTCTGGGTCAATTTACTATTTTTAATTCATTAAGTGTGTTTCTAGGGTTTAAATTGGAATAGGTAAAATTTGAACTGTAAGTGCATAAAATAATAAATTTAATTATCCAAAAAATTTACATTCATGTTTTTGAGTCCATTTTTAGGCTTTATCCACTAAATTTGAAAATGTTTCATAAAAATTGTCAAGTTAAAGAATGAAAAACACATTTGAAAAAAATATAAAACATAAAAAAAAGTTTGCCGAGTGTTTGCACTCGACAAACAAAATTTCTGCGCTAAAATTTTTAGCGCCAATATTTTCACTCTTTACGCCAAAATTTTTGAATTGAGTGCTAAAAATTTCACCCTCCTTTAAATTTCTACAGCCCTCTCCTCTCACCCACCCTCCCCTGCCGCCCTCTTCTCCTTCCCCCATCGCCCTCCGCGCCGGCGCCGCGCCTCGCCGCCGTGGCCCTGCTCTGCGCCTCCTCCACCGATGCCCCTCCTCGAAGCCTCCTCCACCGGCGCCCCTCCTCGGTGCCTCCTCGGTCCTCGGCCGGTGGCC
>KE371407.1:719218-730169 GCA_000418225.1 Zizania latifolia | reverse complement strand
CCGCTGATTCACTGAATAGTAAGCAGCACACCTCCTTTGATGCTTGAATCCTCTCCATCTCCATTCTGGATAGAATAATTTTCTTTTTCTTATCAATACATCAATACATGTCTGATCTCTCCATGATTGCATGTTTTCTGAAAATTCTGTATATAATTGCCAATACGCCAATACTTTATGTCTTAACATATGTATTTTATTTTTTAAATATATATATATACTCGCCGTATCGTCATATTCATGTTTTCTGAAAATTCCGTATCGCCGTATCGTCGTATCCATATCGCCGTACCCGTATCGCGTATCAGTGCAACATAGCCGGTGGCTAGGCTTGACACCGTGCGCGTCATGCTTGCTGTGGCAGCAAATAGTGGCTGGCAAGTTCACCATCTCGACGTAAAATCTGCGTTTCTCAATGGTGAACTCGAGGAGGAAGTGTACGTGGCTCAACCGGAGGGCTACATCCAGCAAGGAAAGGAGCGTTTGGTGCTGAAGCTACACAAGTCCCTCTATGGCTTGCGGTAGGCGCCGCGAGCTTGGAACACGCGTCTGGACAAAAGCCTAAAGCAGCTAGGTTTTGTTCGTTGCATCCAGGAGCAGGCAGTTTATATTCGAGGTACAGGAAATGACAGCATCATTGTGGGTGTCTATGTGGATGGCTTAATTGTCATAGGGCAAGAACCAAAGGAGATTGAAGTTTTCAAAAGACAGATGAAGGGGGAGTTTGAAATGAGTGACCTCGGTCTTCTTTCGTATTATTTTGGGATCGAGGTTACTCAAGACAAGGATGGAATCGCTCTCAAGCAATCTGCCTATGCCAAGAAAGTACTAGCTCAATTCGGAATGTTTGATTGCAATCCCACTGCAATTCCCATAGATCCGAAGACAAAGCTGCATAAAGATGCTGAAGGACACCCAATTGATGCAACTGAATACCGCCGGGTCGTTGGTTGTCTTAGATACTTGTTGCACACCAGACCAGACATGTCCTTTGCTGTAGGTGTGGTCAGCAGGTTCATGGAGAGGCCAACAATGATGCATTTCAAAGCGGTGAAGCAAATTCTCAGGTACCTGAAAGAGACTGTTGATCATGGCCTCATATATCCCACGGGTGAAGGTTCACTGGTGATCACTGGCTACACCAATAGCGATCTGGCCGGTGACATGGATGATCGCCGGAGCACAGGAGGCATGTCATTCTACATCGACAACTGCCTTGTCTCATGGTGCTCACAGAAACAGAAGACGGTGGCCTTGTCTTCCTGTGAGGCCGAATTCATGGCTGCTACTGCTGCAGCATGCCACGCAATATGGCTGAAAGCACTACTTGGTGAGCTGACTGGAACTGAGGCAGAGAAAGTGAAGCTCTTTGTTGACAACAAGTCTGCGATCGCACTCATGAAAAATCCAGTGTTTCATGGCCGGAGAAAGCATATTCATACACGGTATCATTTCATTAGAGAGTGCATTGACAGTGGGAAGATTGTGATTGAATTTGTCCTGTCAGAGGAGCAACGTGCTGATGCACTGACAAAGGGGCTGCCGGCAACAAGACTAGCAGCAGCAAAGCAAATTCTGGGTGTTCGAGATCTTCAGTCACACCAGGACTAAGGGGGAGTTTGTTACTGTTAGCTCCCGGCATCAAGTTTGGCGGGGAGTAACGGCCCCAGCGTATCTCCTGGAAGCAGAGTTCAGTAGCGTATTTTCAGGATCATGAAGACCGCGTCTGTAGGTGGCGTTGGTGTGTGCGTGTTTGCATGTTGCATGCCGTGGGATGGCATGGTTTTAGTTATTGTTAAACCTTTGCATTAGCCGTAATTGCTGCTTGTTCATCGGAGGAAGAAAACCACTGAAAGTTGCCTTAAACTCTTGCTGTGTTTGCCTTCTCTGTTCGTTGTCGGAATTGAAACAGGGCATCCGTTTGGTGTTCGATCCAGGCTCATTCCCAACATATGAATCCAGACACCCACAAGACCTTTTCAAAGAGTAGCAGAGAAGAATGCTACGACGCTGGAGATTTGGCCTTCAACGCCGATGGAGTTCATCTCTTTTATGGTGGACCTGGTGGTACTAACTGCACAGCTATCTACTAGCATCTAGGATGAAATGAATCGATGCTTGAGTCAAACATATATAACTACTGTAACATAAAGATGTTAATTTCAATCCTACCAAAACAAGATCATTCGGTATACAAAATGATCAGTTCAAAGGTAAATATCTCAACCCAAACTCAGTTATGTTGGAATTTTTAAAACAGTTTCTTGTCCAAAAATTTAGAATCTAAACCAAACAGCTCAACTCAGATATCTAGATTTGTGAAATTAAAGTACCTTCGTCCAATCCAGATTTCACAGATTTTTAACCCACTACAATTAAACAAACTATAAAGTTACGTGATAATTACCCACGATGACATACTGATGAGGACATCACTTGCTCAAATATGGTCGTGCATTCCTTATATATTAAACAATGATTAAGATTCAAAATCAAACTCCTACAAATAGGTTGAATTCAAATAGCCATAACTTTACGGTAACTCCGATTTTAGTGATCTTGAAATTCATAGAAGCTTGGATGTATACTTTCCAATGGCTTTTTCTCGTACCAAAATTATGTGTGAGCTGTCTAGAATCATAAAAAAAATCCATATGACCATTTCAATCCATGTCAAACTGGGTCGTGAGATTTTATACCTGATTTGTATTCGGGTGAGGTCTCTATGGGACGATCTTCTCATTTCCATAACTCTTTAAGTACTCATAGGGTCATTATTTTTAGTTGGGTTTTATTAGATTAAAGTTTATCCACTGCTACTTTGCTGGGTAATATCGTGGTCGGTTAGATCGCCGTTTTTCTATTTTTAGAACCACACCTTGTTTTTTGTGCATCCTTTATATCTAGCATTTTTAGTTGCTTATATATATTGTTCTTGCTTTTTCTTCGATTGTTTGCATGAATAGTATTGATCTATACTGGCAAGATCAACAACTCACGGGAGTGAGTGTATTGATCGCTAGGACGTAACACAATGTCTCGTATAGTTGTAGTCATAGTTAGATATTTAACACTCTCTCCACCAACAAACACACCGCTCATCATATATATGAGATTCATCTCTTATTCTCAGTTCATGTAAACTTTCACATAACTTATAGATCCGTGTACTTGCCGGTTACCAACCACCCCAAAGGACGTACACAAATTAAGGATGCATGACATAAAAAAGCCGATTGTCAGTCTATGCCAATGCAAATCTTCGGTCTGTTGAATTACTCAAGTGCTTGTTAGACAAAAATAATGTCATTAAAAATGACAAAATGAAATTACTTCTTACATAGATACCTACATTAATGGTTTCCTTGATGACTACAATATTGATATATATATGTTGGCTACTATCAACTACTACTTTCTTTATGTATGCATGTTCTTGTACACTTGATGTTAGAACAAAATATATGTGAGGAAAATAGCCATTTGAGTCCTTATATGTCGTTCCATTATATATATATATATATATATATATATATATATATTGCTCGTAGCGTGTTGTTTAGCTATGAGGGAATTTGCCACTATCTACCTTACCAACTTGATTATCCTACCACTGCGGTGATCGGTGCTATCTAGAGACTACAAAATAGCATAGCATTCGTGGAAGAATGTATTTCATTTGTCCCAAAGTTGAGAGAATTATGGTACAAGACACACCAAAGAATGTGTGGTTTCATTGAGTGAGTAGATACAGATAATCCAATCTGAGGTGGCTGGTAGTTTTCCCCAAGTGAAACAAGGGTGGAATACTTTCGGAGGAAGGGGGTATGAACATTGTGATTAGGCTGAACAAGGAGATTGAAGAAACAATCCAGTCAGAATCCCTCCATGACTCAAGCGACCTAACTACAGATGTGGAGACCATTACCAGATGATAACTTCTATAATAGGACGTAATCTCATAAGAAGATATTTCATTTGTCGTAATATCGATGACGACATAGTAGTAAGCTTCTACCATACTACATATTTCATTCATGTCTCGACATATCTATAAAATTATACTAATTCTCTCAACACTTTGTTCCACCAGGGCGATTCAACAATGTGTAGGTTCATAATATGAATTGACATAATTAGGTTACCGAACGATGGGGAGCCAGTAAGGGAGGTTGACACGATAGTTGAGTATATGCGGAGAAAGAAAGAGCATCATCTCAAGGTGGAGTCAACTATCTTGAACTAGAGAACTAATTCTCTAGAAATCTCAAAGTGGACAGAACGTCCCAAGTGCGGATGTGGTGATCAATGTTAGTTAATGATGTCCTTTGAAGAAGAGACGAGGTGTTATGCCCCACCCCGTATAGACTAGGCTAATACGAGGTGAAGGGTCACTTTACAAATGATTCCACATTATCTCTGATATTTCATCAATTTGTCGGTAGCTCATGGCGACACATAGTATCGAAATTTATTACAAACGCCGTAAGAGGCATACCTCGCGGCAGTTAGTCATTACATCAATGTTCAACAGTGGAAGTCAACATCGTTTATTTAACATAATACTATGACTCCTAGTTGGGAACTAGGACTAAAACTCTACTCTTCACGGGACTCTTCTTCTTCTGCTCCTTCATCTTCCATGGCGGCGGCGTAGTTTTCCTCTTTGGGGTCTTCATAGTCTAGGGATGATGAAGGAGGGGAATGAGTATAGGAGGTACTCAACAAGTCTCGGAAGGGTATATAGATGCATTCGGGGGCAAGGATGACTGATGGTTTAACTTAACAAACACATGCATGGACAAATTCTAAGTGTACCTTTTTTTGATCGAGGTTCCAACCTCCATCACAAAATAAAAGTAAGGTAAAATTTGTTGATCAAGTTTTTCCGGATGAACCCGGTGTTTTAAAAACACATTTCTCCTTTTCAAAACTTTCCAGCTCGATCCATCGCCAGTCCTTTTTCCATAATAATCCTTCAAATTTCTCAATTCACCAATCATTTCTCCATAACAAAACCTTTCCACACATTCCTCTTACGCATTCTCTTCTTATCTTAATCTTTCAAATCATCTTTTTCAAAACGATTTATCTTTCCACCTAGGGTTGATTACTCACTCTCTCACTATGAAGCCTTTTGACTTTCTGAACCACACAGGCTCGTTGCCGACCACTAAGGCTGGCCGTACACCACGAAGACGTACTCTAGTAACGCTTCCCATCCCACAAAGGTATTTACTTGCAAAACCAACCAAACACTACGCATGGGCAAGTCATCAATGCACGCGTCTATGATCGTGGGCACGGCTGTTTGAACAGATTATACTTCAGCTAAAGGTGTACGCTTTACCCTTACGACACGAGCTTACTCCTACTACCCCGGTAGTATAGGAGGTTTGTGATAAGGCCTTTCTTAAGCCGACCTAAGATACTGCATTGCCGCCAGAACGGGTCCGTGACCAAGGAACATGCAGTACTCGACTCCTTTCCTCAGGAATCCTGTAGGTGCTCAACCTCTATCACACATTTCGCAAACACACCTTAGGGCCACCACATGGGTAAATTTTCTAAACAACAGCCACCTCGGCGATCCCTCGTCCCTGACAAGTACAGGCTATCCTAAGTCTACTAATTACTAAACCAGGGGCAGAGCCATGATACCCATAAGGTTGCATGATTGTGGTGCATGATGTAGTTCCCCAAATAATCGGTCCTTATGCGTCATATGAAACCGGACCACAAAGGCGTGATCCCATATGACTAGTTTTTACCCAAAACCCCTCTTTTCCATTATTTTCAACACCTTTGGTACTTGGTACCACTTTCAAAATACTTTTCCAAATCCCAATTTTTCATCCCACACGCAGTCATTTAACATTTCACAAACATGGTATATGAAAGCATGCAAATATGTAAAGAGTTTAAAGACATGTTTTGATATACAACCTATCACAATACTAACATGAAGTTGTATTAATCATCAAGGTTATCAAGGACATACAAGCACAACATCACAAAGGAAGGCTAAGTGAAACAACTTTTAGGTTTTACTTAACTTAATCGCACGGGCGATCGTCGTTATTTAAAGTGTATGTGTGCATGTGTCCTAATCATGCATATAGTAAAATTCATTTTAACAATATGGGATCAACATGATCAAAGGAGGGGACTTGCCTTGCTCCGAATAATAGTCAGGATCTTCGGAGTCGATGTCTTGCGGGTCTTCGGGTCCAACTACTATAGCGTAAAAATAACATCGCATAAGCAAAACATTCAAAAACATCAAGAAAATAATTTTAACTAGTCCTAAGATAAAGTTTAGAATTTTAGAAATTTTTAGAAATTTAAACGGAGCTAATCGGAATTAAAATGAAATTTCTACAAATTTCTAAAGCTTTAAACAATTTCTGAAAATAAATAAAAGTTACTGTGCAAACTGGCCGGCAGAAATAATTTTTGAAAAATGAAAAATAGTACTGTGCATCTGGGCAGAACAGGTCGACCCAACTGGCGCAGCGCAGAGCGGCGCACGGGATGCGCACGGGTTCGCGCGACTGCAGCGGCTGACGCGTGGTCCTAGGCCATTGGGGTTGACGCGTGGAACCAGGAGGTCAGCGGAACTGGCGCGCAACATGACTAACGAGCGGGCTTGCCCGGTCAGAGACACGGAGCAGAGCACTCGCATGCACGGCGGGAGGAGGAAGAAGCAATGGACGGCTAGGACTTCTCCACCACCGATCTCTCTCCTCGAGCGATGCACCGATCGGCACAAAATTTGACAGGGAGCTAACTTAGAGGTAGATGAAGCTATCCAATAGTGGGATTTGGGATTAGGGCTATGGTTTGAGCTTACGGCTATGAGTATGGAGGTTTGGGTTGGCGACGCTAATGGCGGCGGCGGAGCTCCAATCAGCCATCGGTGCTCGGTTTAACCATCTACGAGGTACTACGGGACAACTAGTGCACATGGATTAGCCTACGGGTGCTCCTATTCACCTGGCAATAGTGAACCGAACAGCGGGAAGGGGGAGTTCATCGCCGGCGAGTTACAGTGGCCTACGGCCCTAACCAAAGCTAGGAACACGATCTAGGGACTAAGGCAATGCTATGGTACAAAGGAATTGGAAAATGGAGATACCTTGAGCGGGGGTCAGCGATGGGCGGCGATCAGCGGAGGAAATTGGGTATTTCTCGTGGGGGCAAAATCAGATGATCGGAGCTGCACAATCAGGTAAATCGGCACTTATCGACAGCGGCGGCGCACGGGTCCGACGAAATCCAGGCGAGCTACGGCTCGGGAGCTTCGGCGGAGGTGAGTAGAGTGTATGAGAGTGCATGCGTGTGGTGTGGGGGTCTAGGAGCTCTTGTAGGTGGGTTGAGACAGCTGGCTGATGGGACAAGGTGCGGCGGGGGAACGACGTAGAGCTGAGCCGGTGGTGGCACGGGGCTCGAGGCATGGCGAGACGGTTACAACTACTAGGGCACTATCGACGCACGATTGGGTGACACGGACGGCGAGGCAGCGATGGCATCATCACACGTGCGTGGGATGCGGCGAGGCTATGATGGAGCGCGATGGCTGGCGATGGGACGTCTGAGCGGCGGCGAAGGGGCATGCGACGTGTAGCCGACGCAATGATGGGGCGGACGACGCGCTGGTACAGTGGGGGACACGGCAGCTGAGCTAGCGTGGGAATGACGTGGGGGGCACATAGCTCGAGGCGGTAGCTCAGTGTGGCGCAATGGCGTGGACCGGGCGCAGCGTGTTAGCGCAGACCAGGCACGACGCGGGCTCGAGACAGGGATGGGTCGGGTGTAGGTGTGGTGTGATGGCAGAGCGGCGTGGTGCTACAGGGCTGGCACGACATGAGCACGGTGAGCGACGTGGGCATGACACGGGCTCGGCGTGGGCATGGCTCTAACAACCTACCCCCCTTAAAGAAATCTCGACCCGAGATTTTGGCATTCTTGAAAGAACTCTGGGTAAGCTACCTGCAGGAGCTCTTCTTTCTCCCATGTAGACTCAGCTTTGGTATGATTGCTCCACTGTACGTTATAAAACTTAGTTGTCTTTCTCCTGGTTTGACTCTACTTCTCATCTAGGATCCGAATTGGAACTTTTTTGTAGGTCAGATTTTCTTCGAGGGTCACACCTTCCAAAGGTACTTGTTCCTCAGGAATCCTCAGACACTTCTTGAGTTGCGAGATGTGGAATACATCATGCACTCCTGATAATGAGGCAGGCAATTCTAGCTGATAGGCTACTTCTCCTCTCCTGGCGATAATAGGATATGATCCTATGTATCGAGGCGCAAGCTTTTTGGAGATTCCGAATCTTCGAACACCTCTCAAGGGCGACACTTTTAAGTATACATGATCTCCTTCGTTGAACTCTAGGTGTCGGCAACGATTGTTGGCATAGCTCTTCTAATGACTTTGCGCTACTTGGAGTCGGCTCCGTATTATCTTTACTTGATTTTCTGCGGTCTCAATGATCTCTGGTCCAAATACTTGATTAGGTCTAGTGGTATCCCAACTTAGTGAAGTTCGACACTTTCTTCCGTATAGTGCTTCATTTGGTGACATCTGAATACTGGCCTGATAATTGTTGTTATAAGAAAATTCCGCATAGGGTAAGCACAAATCCCATGTCCTCTTGTATTCTAGGGTACATGCTCTCAACATGTCTTCTAAGATCTGATTTACTTGTTCTGTTTATCCATCAGTTTGAGGATGATAGGCTATGCTGAAGTTAAGGTGAGTCCCTAGAGCTTCATGAACCTTTTCCCAAAACTTTGAAGTGAATTGGGTACCTCTGTCAGATATTATCTTCTTAGGCACACCATGTTGACGCACTATGCGACTCATGTATAGTTCAGCCAACTATTTGCCAGTGTAGGTAGTCTTAACTAGCAGAAAGCGGGCTATCTTAGTCAGTCTGTCTATAATTACCCATATAGAGTCGTACCCTCGTTGAGTACGGGGTAATCCGGTGATGAAGTCCATGCCTATTTCTTCCCATTTCTATTCGGGAGTGTAGAGAGGTTGTAATAGTCCGGCAAGTCTCATGTGTTCTGCCTTTACTCGTTGGCATGTGTCACACTTGGCGACATACTCCATGACATCTCTTTTCATTCTAGACCACCAATAATTTTGTTTTAAGTCCTGGTACATCTTAGTACCTTCGGGATGAATGGAATAGGCTGATTCATGAGCTTCTTTCAAGATTAACTCCCTAATGTCTTCCCTGTTTGGGACACAGATCCTGCGATCTATCCATAGAGTGCCCTGATCATCAACTCTGAATGCTGAATCCTTTCCTTGGCTCAACCCTTCCTTTAACTGTTTTATCTCTTCGTCCTCTTCTTGAGCTTTGCGGATCTGAGTTTCCAAGGTAGGCTGCACTTCTAGGGTGGCTAAGGTACCCGGTGGTACTATAGCGAGGTGAAACCTCTCGAATTCTCTGCAGAGCTGATCCTGGTTGACTGGTACGGACATCCAGTTACAATAAGCTCTTCGGCTTAAGGCATATGCGACTACATTGGCTTTACCGGGATGGTAATGAATGCCTACATTGTACTCTTTTATCAACTCAAGCCATCTTATTTGCCTTAGATTCAGCTCGGTCTAGGTGAATATATACTTTAAATTTTTATGATCCGTATATATTTCACATCTGTTACCTAGGAGATAATGTCTCCAAATTTTCAGAGCATGTACTACGGCATCTAATTCCAGATCATGGGTAGGGTAGTTATGCTCATGAGGCTTTAACTGCCTTGAAGCATAGGCAACTACCTTACGGTCCTGCATCAGAACGCAACCTAGGCCTCTTCTTGATGCGTCACAATAGATCTCGAAGTCCTTTCTAATATCAGGTAAGATTAGCACTAGGGCTGTAGTGAGTTTCATCTTCAATTTTTGAAAACTCCTTTCACAGGCGGGTGTCCATTCAAACTTCTTCTCCTTCTTGAGCAATTCTGTCATCAGCTTGGCAATTTTGGAGAATCCTTCTATAAATCTGTGGTAATAACTGGCAAGTCCTAAAAAACTCCGAATTTCTGTAACATTGGTTGGAGCTTGCCAATTTACCACAGCTTCTATCTTTTCAGGGTCAACTTCTACTCCTTCCGAGGTTATCACATGACCAAGAAATGCAACTCGATCCAACCAGAACTTACACTTGGAGAACTCAGCATACTGCCGATGTTCCTTTAACTTACCCAATACTGCTCTGAGATGGTTGGCATGCTCATGGGGGTCCTTGGAGTATACTAGAATGTCATCTAAGAATACCACAACAAATTTATCTAGGCATTCCATATAGACTTTATTCATCAATGTCATTAAGAAGGCGGGAGCGTTGGTTAATCCAAATGACATGACAGTATACTCATATAGGCCATAACCGGTCGAAAAGACAGTCTTTAGGATTGTCTTGAGGCCTAATCTTCATTTGATGGTATCCTAATCTGAGATCTATCTTGGAGAATACCTTGGTTCCTGCTAGTTGATCAAAGAGATCATCGATCCATGGGAGCGGGTACTTATTCTTTATGGTCACTTCATTCAGTGCCTAATGAGGAGCTATGGTGAATACCATGGAGATGATGAGTGATTGTCAACGGGAGAGAAGATGAGATGAAGAGAAGATGTGCTGAAGATAAAGATGAGAGAAGTCCTCTGAGGAGAGGCAGTGACTTGCCGTGGTGTTGCCCGTGTGACTCAGGTACACGGACGGACGATCGTCGGATTGAGGAGTCGCGAGATCATGGCGGTCCAATCCGGGTACATGGAGCAAAGGCGGCAAGCAGACGTGACTCGTCGTGGTGTTGACCGGTGTGACTCAGGTATACGGACGACCGATTGCCGTGCTAAGGAGCCACGGGGTCGGGTCGATCCAATCCAGGTGCACGGTGCGAGGGCGACGGGCGCTTTGACGGCTTCGGCT
>KE371407.1:680836-695078 GCA_000418225.1 Zizania latifolia | reverse complement strand
GGCACTAAATCAAAAAGCAATTGAAATGAAAAAGAGCTTAAAATGATGAAAAACAAGTTTGCTGAAGCTCCTTATGTTTGGATATGTTTATCTGGGTAGATATTTGTTAGCTTGTGCATTTCATGCCTTATCGTGCTTGTGAGCTAGTATTTGGTGGTGATATTTCATTTTAAAACTATATCAACTGCTTGCTCTTGACTTTCTTTCAATACCTTCATCTGAGCCTATTATACATTGTACATGGACATTATCTATTGCTTTTGCTTGCAAGACATGGTACATGCTAGTGGTCATATTTTTGAAGCTTGTGATCCTCACTTCACTCCACTTTGCATTCATGGCATAATTTGAGGGGGAGCTGTTTTCCAGGGGGAGTGAATTTGTTCTGTGAGTGCTTGTGAGCTGTTTCACTTGATGAGTTCATTTGTCAACAAGGGGGAGAGATTTGTGAGTTTAAAGTGAAAATTTTGCGAAAATTTAGTTTGTCTCCCTGAATGGTAACCGGAAGTTCCGGCTGGACCGGAAGTTTCAGGTTCTGGAGAATTCTAGGAATTTTGGAGCAACCGGAAGTTCCGGTTGGACCGGAAGTTTTGGGTTTTCTGGAGCGACCGGAAGTTCCGGTTGAACCGGAAGTTTCGGGCCTCGATTTAATTTCATTTCTCCTTGTTGATTTTTTCAGAGCTTGCACTCTTATGAATTTTTTCTTTTGAAATCTTTGTTGATTTCTTTTATATTTGACTGTAATGACCTTTTCTGGCTTTTGTTTGGCTTGTGGTCATTGGTTGAATTTTTCTTTTATTTTCTTTTTGATTTCTTTCTATTGCTTCTTGTGCTTTGTTTTCGTGTTTCCACATTTGTTTTTAGGATACCCAAAAGTTGAAGATGAAGGAGGTGTTGACAATGCACTCATCAAGGGAGAGATTGAGGAGCCATGGTGAATACCATGGGGATGATGAGTGATTGTCAACGGGAAAGAAGATGAGATGAAGAGAAGATGTGCTAAAGATGAAGAAGAGAGAAGTCCTCTAAGGAGAGGCAGTGACTTGCCGTGGGGTTTCCCGTGTGACTCAGGTACACGGATGAACGATCGTCGGACTGAGGAGTCGCGAGATCGTGGCGGTCCAATCCGGGTACATGGACCAAAGGCGGCAAGCGGACTTGACTCGTCGTGGTGTTGATCGGTGCGATTCAGGTACACGGACGACCGATTGCCGGGCTGAGGAGCCGCGGGGTCGGGTCGGTCCAATCCGGGTGCACGGTGCGAGGGCGATGGGTGCTTTGACGGCTTTGGCTCAAAACCGTCAACTCCTAACGAAAAAGCAATTTGGCGTTAAAGATAGCGGTGTCATAGCGGCTACGAAAAGTTCGGCACCAAATAAATATCTGTGTCTGTAATTTTATGTTTTTGTCCTGTGGGCCGGAGTCTGTATCGAACATTCCCGAAGGGGTATTAGGGTCTTTTCCCTTGGTCCATGTGGGCTATATAAGGGGACCTAACCCTTGTATCACTTTGAGGATTTGAGTTAATTGAAAAATATTTTCAGATTTTTTTGAGGTGTCTTCTCCTATCTCCTCCCGCCTCTCTCTCTCCCTCTCCACCTCTCTCCACCGAAACCCTAGCCCCTACCCTAGCAGGCTACCCCTCTCCTCCAGCCCACCTCTGACGGCGCAGGTGCAGGGCGTGGCTGCGGCGCTCGGGCGGTGGCGCGCAGGCGAGCACAGAGTGCGCGCGGGCGTGAGCCCAAGCGCTGCGCGCGAGCGGCATGGGTAGAGCACACGCGCAGCGCTTGGGCGACGCGCACGGCACGGACGGTGTGCACGCAGGGCGCGGTGGCAGTGAACTCGGCGTGGCTGCAGCGACATGCTCAGCGACGACGACGCACGGGTCCGGCTCGATGACGGTGGCCCCAACTCCGGCGAGTAGCAGCTTCTCTACTCATTAGGTTGATTCCTAAACCTCTTGCACTCCACGTGTTTGATTTAATGTTCACAAGCACTTGATTTTCATATTGTACTACATATGTTTGTTAAAAAGTCTATGTGATATAAGTGTATGTCAAGTGTTTGTTGAATTGCCTGAGATGTTTCAGAATGTGCTTTGTATGTCTGATGAAATGAAAATGAGATTGCTCACCAAGTGTTCGATCTTTAGCGTTTGAGTGCTTCGTGCGTATCTTTTTCTATAGAACGCTTGTTGCACTAGTAGATGCATTTTGGTTGATCGGTTTACACTTGTCTCTACGTGGTGCGATTCTTTTTGGCATTTATTTTTTGGTGGAGATTGTATCAACTTGCTTTGAGTGGACAGTTTAGCACATCCTTGTGCTGAGTCTTTTGAAGTCACTCGCAAGTTTGATACAAGAGGACGAGGAGATTTTGGTTTTTATCCGCATTTTTATTTTGCGCCCATTCACCCCCCCTCTGGTCACTAGTTTTGGTCCTACACCTAATAATCTACGCACATACGTGTGGATCCATCTTTCTTCTTTACTAGAAGTACGGGGGCTCCTCAAGGGGAAGTGCTAGGATGCACAAAACCCAAGGCTTGTAACTCTTCTATTTGCCTTTTTACTTCAGTGAGCTTGTTGGCTGCCATTCTATAGGGCCTCTTGGCAACGGTGGCTGTACCGGGTGCTAGTTCTATGGAGAACTCTATCTCTCGGTCTGGTGGCATTCTAAGTAATTCTTTAGGAAACACCTCTGGATATTCACTTATTACCGAGACATTTTCAGGAGTGACAGCTTGCACGTGGTTCATGGTGGCTCTCCTTTTTAATATCCTACCCATAGTGTGGGTTATATCTTCACCATTTGGACCTGCTAGGGTCACTGTCCTATTGGCACAGTTTATACGACCGTGGTTCTTAGACAACCAAGTGATGCTAAGAATTAGGTCTAATTTTTTGTGGGAAGCACAACGGGGCTAACCGGGACAATTTTACATAGTATTCAGACCATATTCACAATCTATTCAAGGATATTCATTATTCATGTAGCATTTCTTTCAGAGAAATATACTAATACTAATACTACTAATACTATTCTTTCTATCTTGGTTCAAGACATGGTACTTCATGTACCTTCATATAAACATCCGATCCAAGCTCCCATGCAAATAACAACTTCAATTAATTCATTACTCAACATATTTTGACTTCAAGTCGATTCTCAACTTCATGTTGATTTATTCAACTCCTGGTTGATTTTGATTTCAACTGCTAGTTAACTGCTATTGAGATGATATTTCTAAAGGTAATTTAGCCTATGATCGGGGAATAGATTTCATAGAATTCACTCGGACTTCTATAACTTCTAGTTATTTCAACATGGGTTACATATTCTGGTGCTTCATCATCTTGCTCACTATTATTTCCTATCATAGGAGCAAAGTCCTTTAGTATACTAGCCGCTATTTTGATGCGCACCTTATCATCGATTTCTTCCTTCATGGGAAGATTCATTTTTGGTATGTCTATTTCTGAGGTTTCATACCATTATCATATCTCAACTGGCTCCTCTTTATTCTGTGGGGTAGTTTTCGTGATTAAATATAATAAGCTCTCATGCCCTATTTTCACCAGACGTCTTCGGTTACTTAAGGGCATGAAGAACCAGAGTTCTTGTCCTATTATTTTTGTTCGATGCCTCTGGATGAGATAAGGGATGTATTTCCTTTCTTCGGTATTTCACCCTCTCTGGTGCATTACATTCAGGTAATGCAACTTAATCATGCTTTTAAAATCACAAGAACAATTAGGCAATATAACTTCTAGTTATTGAGTACTTCACGTACTTCTGTACTTCTAGTACATCTTACATTTTATTTAATGGAAATATGTCCAAGAGAATTTTGGGAAACCAGAAGTTCTGGCTTGAGGCCAGAAGTTCTGGGTTCTGGTGTAACCGGAAGTTCCGGTTTGATCGGAAGTTCTGGGCCAGCCCTAGTTTCGGTTTCCGGAGGAACCGGAAGTTTCGGTTGGACCGGAAGTTTTGGGCCTGCCCAAAAGGTGAATTATGGACGAACCAGAAGTTCCGGGTGGAATCGAAACTTCTGGGTCAAAATAAATTCGATACAGAATGTTATTTTCAGAAGTTCCAGTTGGACCAGAAGTTCTGGACAGAAATAAATTCATACAGAAGGTTATTTTCGAAAGTTCCGGGCCTGGACCAGAACTTTCGGGCTAGACGAATAGATTAGATCTGTCAGGTTTTAATACTGATTAAAGGTCTATGAGAGGGCACTATATAAGGAGAGGAGGGGCTGGGACAAAAAGGCTGCGCTTCGCTGACTCTACTTTCGCTACGATAGCACGTCTCGCGTTAGAGGTAAAGATCCATGATCCCATTACTCGCATGGTTCCTGGGTGAACGGGGTAGAAAATTTTGAATTTACCGCTAGCGCAGCCTCCCCATTCCCCAACAGTGCTATCAGGGCTTACGTGCGTAGTGTTCGATCTGGATCAATCACATATGGATGATACGTGATGGAAATAGATTGGATCTATTGTTTTTGCGTCGGATTTTTGGAAGTTTCGGGTGTGACCCGGAAGTTCCGGGCCGAAATAAACTTCGATATAGAAGGTTATTTTTGGAAGTTCCGGGTGTGACCCGAAAGTTCTAGGCCAAAATAAATTTAATACAGAAAGGTGATTTTGGAAGTTTCGGCCTTGAGTCAGAAGTTCTGGACCCTTCGACCAAAAGTTTTGGGTCTGTTTTCAGTCGCACATAGATTCTACGCTTAACTCGTTTTTGTGGAGAATGTTGTGACTGATATGGCCTTGTGATGTATGAGATGCATGTATGTAATTTTCATGATCTGTGTGTCATGGTTAATTACAGCCCAAAGCTGTTCAAATGTTGTACGACCTGGGCGTCGATATATGATGCTTCTACTCATGTAATTAGTATAGTGCTATTAGATGTAATAGACTGATACAAATTCACGGAGGCCTGAAGCGTGTTGACCTGAAGGACAGGAACCATGGAGATGAAGATCACCATATGAAAAGATCACCATGTGAAAAGGGGCCATACTATGTTACAGCTAATATGATTGCCTGTGATGTTCATTTGTGTTCCTGTCATACTATTCTTTCATGTTTCCGTGTGCGGTAGGCATCATCACCATGTTAGAATAGTTTTCCTCCGAAAATTAAGAGTCTTTGTTGTCTTTTCCAATAGCTGCACCTACAAATGTTTTGATCATTGCATGGTAGGTCTGCCAAAGCAAGGTGCCATCTTTTATCTTAACCAGTTAGGGTGGATGTTGGACAACCACATACATAGTATTGGTTTGCTTAACAAAGCTATCAAAACGGTTTTGGGCTTTGGGGCAGAGAGTTGGACGTTGAGGCATAGGATGTCACCCCAATAAACAATTGTCACATAGAATGTGATTAGCAAGTTGTTGCTTACCTATATCACTAATCTTCTAGTAGTGATGTTAAAGCTCACTAGAAGTTAGATGAATATGGATCTTGTCCCACTATGTGTCGTTAGAGGGAATGCGATCATTTTACATATAGTGGAGCATCTTTTATTTGATAGAAGATTCACATAGCATAGTGCTGAACCTTGCATTTTTGTTGTAGATCATGGCACCTACTACTAAGAATACTTTCAATTTTAATCTGTGATCAATTCTTGAAAGGGAAAAGCTTTCTGGAACAAACTTTATTGACTGGTATAGAAACTTGAGAATTGTTCTCAAACAAGAGAAAAAGGAATATGTTCTAGAGGAGCCCAATCATGATGAACCAAAAGATGATGCATCTGCTGCAGATCGGTGGGCTTATGAGAAGCACGTCAATGATTCAATTGATGTCAGCTGTCTCATGCTTACCTATATGTCCTCTGAGCTTCAGAAGCAATATAAGGATAAGGATGCCTACGATATAATTGTGGGACTTAAAGGCATGTTTGAGAACCAAGCACGGACTGAGAGGTACAACATCTCAAAGTCTCTGTTTACGTGCAGGTTGGCGGAAGGCAGCCCAGTCAGTCCTCATGTAATCAAGATGATTGGTTACATTGAGAGCCTAGAAAAACTTGGTTTTCTCCTTGACCAAGATTTAGCCACGGATGTGATTCTCTAGTCGCTCCCTGTGAGCTTCGAGCCGTTCATTTTGAATTTTCATATGAATAGCATGGAGAAGAGCATGGCTGAATTGTATGGGATGCTAAAGACTGTTGATGATAGCATTAAAAAAATTCTAGTCATATGATGATGGTTCAAAAGGATAGCAGGAAGAGAAAACGCAAGAGAAAGGCTAAAGCTTCAGATGTGATCTCGAGCTCTAAGTCTAAACCAGCTAAAAAGTCCAAGACTGGCCCTGCTACTTCTGACACTTTGCACCACTGTCATAAGACTGGTCACTGGTGAAGGAATTGTAAGTTGTATTTGGAAGAACTCAAGAAAAAGAAGGGAAGTGTGACTTCTACTTTAGGTATAAATGTTATTGAAATTAATCTTGCTACTCGTCCAAGTAATTCATGGGTATTTGATACCGGGTTGATGATTCATACTTGTAAATCATTGCAGGGACTGAATAGGACAAGGAAGTGTGCAAGAGGTGAATTGGATGTCCACGTCGACAATGGTGCAAAAGTTGTTGCGTTGGCCGTCGGCGTCTATTCTTTGTCACTACCCTCAGGATTAGTTTTGGAATTGAATAATTGTTATTTTATTCCTACCTTGAACAGAAACATTATCTCTTCTTCATATTTAGAGGAAAACAGTTGTGAATTCGTAATAAAGAACAAGTGTTGTTCGATATTTTCGGATGGAATGCTCTATGGTGTTTATCCATTATTGAATGGCTTATATATTCTGAATCTAGAGGATACACATGTTTATAACGTTAATACCAAGAAGCCTCAGCTTAATGATTTGAATCCTACTTATGTATGGCATTATCGTTTAGGTCACATAAATGAGAAACGCATGCGGAAACTCCATAGAGTTGGGCTTTTGGAATCATTAGATTTTGAATTGTTTGACACATGTGAATCTTGTTTACTTGGCAAAATGACTAAGACAACTTTCACTGATTAAATTGAGAGGGCAAATGAATTGTTGGCCATTGTACATACTGATGTATGTGGACCAATGAGTTCTATGATCAGAGGTGGTTTTCAGTACTTCATCACTTTTACCGATGACTTTAGTAGATTTGGTTACATCTACTTAATGAGGCATAAGTCAGAATCCTTTGAAAAGTTCAAGGAGTTCTAGAATGAGGTACAAAATCATACAGGCAAGACAATTAAATTTCTACGATCTGATCGTGGAGGTGAATATTTGAGCCATGAGTTTAATGATCATCTAAAGCAGTATGGAATTGTTCCACAGCTGACTCCACCAGGCACGCCCCAATGGAATGGGGTGTCCGAGCGGAGGAACCAAACTTTGTTAGACATGGTCCAGTCAATGTTGAGTCAATCTGATCTTCCATTGTCCTTTTAGGGATTTGCTCTAGAAACTTCTACTTTCACATTAAATAGAGTTCCATCTAAATCTATAGAGAGGACACCATATGTGATATGGACTAGAAAGCATCCCTGGTTATCTTTTATAAAGATATGGGGTTGTGAGGCTTATGTAAAACGTTTAACATCTGACAAGCTCAATCCCAAATCTGATAAATGCTTCTTTGTGGGATATCCTAGGAAAACCAAAGGATATTACTTTTATAACCGAGAAGAAGGCAAAGTGTTTGTCATCCGGAATGGTGTCTTTCTGGAAAAAGAGTTTCTTCTCGAAAGAGGTTAGTGGGAGCACGGTGCGACTCGAAGAGGTTCGAGAATCACTAGAAAGTGTTTTAGCTTCTACTGAACCGCAACTCGATATACAAGATGTGGCAGAACCTATTATAAAGACACCAGACCCACGTCGGTCGGAAAGGTTGAGTCGTGCACCCGAGCGGTTTAACTTTTTAACCACTAAGCAATGTGATATATTATTGTTAGACAATGATGAACCTAAGACATATTCAGAAACAGTGATGGGACTAGACTCTGAGAAATGGCTTGGAGCCATAAGATTCGAGTTAGAATCCATGCGAGAGAATTAAGTTTGAAACTTGGTCGATCCACCTGATGGTGTAAAAACTATTGAGTGTAAATGGATTTTCAAGAAAAAGATAAACGTTGATGAAAATGTTCACTTCTATAACGCACGATTAGTGGCGAAAGGTTTCGGGCAGATTCAAGGTGTTGATTATGATGATACATTTTTGCCCGTCGCAATGCAAAAGTCTATCCGGATCATCCTAGCAATTGCAGCATATTATGACTATGAGATATGACAAATGGATGTCAAAATAGCTTTCCTTAATAGAAATCTAAGTGAGGATGTATACATGACACAGCCTGAAGGTTTTAACGATCCAAAGAATGCTGTGAAAAATTTCAAGTTATAAAGGTCTATTTATGGGCTGAAGCAAGCTTCTTGGAGTTGAAATCTTCGTTTTGATGAAGTGATCAAAGGGTTTGGTTTCATCAAGAATGAAGAAGAGCCTTGTATTTACAAAAAGGCTAGTGGGAGCGTACTTGTATTTCTGGTCTTATATGTGGATGACATATTGTTGATCAAAAATGATATTTCAATACTTGATGCTGTTAAATCTTCGTTGAGAAAAAGTTTCTCAATAAAAGATCTTAGAGAGGCAGCATATATTTTG
Source organism: Zizania latifolia (assembly GCA_000418225.1). NCBI lineage: Eukaryota > Viridiplantae > Streptophyta > Magnoliopsida > Poales > Poaceae > Zizania > Zizania latifolia. The sequence goes on along the minus strand of KE371407.1, from coordinate 686,397 downwards.
GGCATAAAGATCTATGGAGATAGGTTGAGAAGGCTAATTGGATTAAGCCAAAGCATGTACATTGACAAGATATTGAAACGGTTCAATATGTAGAATTCCAAGAAAGGTTTCTGCCAATGTCACATGGTATTACTCTCAACAAGAGTCAGTGTCTTTTGACATCTGATGAGCTTGAGAAGATGAGTGCGATTCCGTATACTTCTGCAATCGGGTCCATCATATATACCATGCTTTGTACACGTCTAGATGTTTCTTATGCTCTAAGTGTTACGAGCAGATACCAATCAAATCGGGGTGAAAGTCACTAGGCGATAGTAAAGAGTATCCTTAAGTATTTGAGAAGAACTAAGGATATATTCCTAGTCTATGGAGGTGAGAAGGAGATCGTTGTAAATGGTTACACCGATGTAAGCTTCCAAACCGACAAGGATAATTCGCGATCGCAGTCTGGATTTGTGTTTTGCCTCAATGGAGGCGTAGTGAGTTGGAAGAGTTCCAAGCAAGAAACGGTAGCAGATTCAACAACAGAGGCCGAGTACATTACAACTTCAGAAGCTGTAAAGGTGGCTGTTTGGATCAAAAAGTTTGTTTCTGGGTTGGGTGTTGTCCCTAGTGCGTCCAGTCCAGTGGTCCTCTATTGTGATAATAGTGGTGCCATTGGGCAAGCCAAGGAGCCTAGGTCACACCAGAAGTCCAAGCACATACTTCGATGCTATCACCTCATCCTGTGAGATCATAGATAGAGATGATGTAAAGATATGTAAGGTGCACACGGATTTAAACGTTGCCAAACTATTGACAAAGCCTCTCTCATAGCCCAAACATGATGCGCACTTGAGCTCTATGGTTATTAGAGAGAAAGTGTCGTGTCTATGCTAATGTACATGGACAATTGGTTATCTTGTTCCTTAAATAAATATCTTTTACATTGATCAGCAAGTATGTGACTTGTTTGTGAAACTCTTTGTTTTGTAATGATGTTATTCTAAACGGTCCCTAATCTCATATCGTCATGTGGGACAGTGATGATTCATAGATTAGCACATTTGCCTAATTGATAATCATGTTTCACGGATCATAGATATGGAGATATCAAATCAGTAATGTGGACACATGTTAGAGAACATGGTGTTGGATAGACCTACTTTGAGATACTACTGGGATTGTTATTTTGAATGTGCCATCAGTTATTCTCAAATGGTGTACCTGCAGAATCCTTAGACCTGAGATCGTCATTGATTCCAGAATATGTAGTGACGCACTTAGGGGCTTTCAAAAGCTATTCCGTAACTGGGTAGTTATAAAGGTTGCTTTCGGGTGTGTTATGAAACATGCCGTGGGATGTGAGCGGTCAAAATAGAATTTATCCCTCCTAAATAACGGGAGAGACGTTTCTAGGCCCCTCGAGGTAGTTGGATTGGAAAGTGCATTGTCATGCCACTATGATTAAAGAGTTAATCATGATTAATCCACTACTTGATCGAGTGAAGTGTCAAGCTATCACAAGGGTGGCACGAATCTCGCCTTGAGCTTTACTGATGTCATGTGGTAAAGGGATTGGTGCATGAGTATATCAAGGTTCAGAAAATATGATTTTTATTTTTTATGCTTTCGGGGGTCAATATGTGCTGCTAGGTACCGCTATTGATCAGCGATCCGAAAAAGGTTTTCGGATAGTGGATGTTTGCATATGAATCTATCGGGTCGCACGCTTAAGGGGATAGAATTCGAAGCTTGCAAGAATTGGCTCTTGTGCAAGTGGGAGATTGATGGAAATATGCCCAAGAGAATTCTAGAGAATCGGAAGTTCTGGCTTGAGGCTGGAAGTTCTGGGTTCTGGTGTAACCGAAAGTTCTGGTTCGACCGGAAGTTTTGGGCTAGCCCCAGTTTAGGTTTCTCGAGGAACCAGAAGTTCTGATTGGACCAAAAGTTCCGGGCCTGCCTGAAAGGTGAATTATGGACGAACCGGAAGTTCTGGGTGGAATCGGAACTTCCGGGTCGAAATAAATTCGATGCAGAATGTTATTTTTGAAAGTTTCGATTGGACCAGATGTTCTCAGTTCGGAAGTTCCGGTTGGACCAGAAGTTCCGAACAGAAATAAATTCGTATAGAAGGTTATTTTTGGAAGTTTGGGGCCTGGACCAGAACTTCCGAGCCAGACGAATAGATTAGAACTGATTATAGGTCCATGAGAGGTCACTATATAAGGAGAGGAGGGGCTGGGATGAAAAGGCTGCTGTTAGTTGTTCCTTCGACGTAACCCTAGCCGCCACCTCTCTTAGCTACACCTGTTGTGGCCGTCTCTCCCCTAACTTTTCACATGGTACTAACTTACCAGCGTGAAGTGATTCCGTCCCTGTACGTGTGGATACCGTAGACGCGCCGCTGCTACTGCGGTGCTGATCTTCCCGAAGAGGTTGCTGGACTATATCGTCTTCATCACCAACGAACGGACGGAACTGAGCAGAGCTGATCAAGAACGCGTTTCACCGACTCTACTTCCGTTGCACTAGCGTGTCTCGCGTTAGAGGTAACGATCCATGATCCCATTACTCGCATAGTTTCTGGGTGAACGGGGTAGAAAATTTTGAATTTACCGAAAGCGTAGCCTCCCCATTCCCCAACAGCATTCACTAGTGTGAGGTAGTGTGCATGATCCCTTTCATTTCTACCATAATTTCTTGATATTTTTCATGCAAGGGATCATTCTCTTCCCCTAAATAACAAAAAATTATAAAAGTAGAAGGCTACATACATATCTCCGTTCAAAAGTTTTATAGACTTTTCGGAGAGAGCTTTTTTAATCTACTATGGTAGTGAGATATGCACATACTTCGGGTGAAAAATTCAACACTAGTTGTACTGTTGTTGAGTAGATGTTGTATACCAATGGTTTGAATTATATTTGAGATCCACTACATGTTGGACTGCATGTCCTATTCATGATAGATAAATTATAACTCTACAATAATGATATAGCAATTATTTTAATTCTTCATCGCTTATGCTTAGTCCATTCAGGTGGATAAATGATACTTAGTGCACTACTTTGCCTCTCATGTCAATGTATTAGTTGTCAAGCACTATTCTTTAGCGTTGTCTATTTATGTGGACTACTTTTGATGATCAAGACATGAGGGTCAAGAAGATAATAGACATGTATGTGTCTATTATAAAGATTTATGAGTTTCAAACATTATCATAGTAGCTCATACAGGGTTTCAATAAGACCAAAACATCCTCTAGATACAGCCTAGGAATAATTTCGCATTGGTCTAGTGATTAATTTTCTAGCGGTGCATGCTAGCACGTTAATCTTCATGATTTAGGAAATTATTTCACTTTTAAGCTATAACCATCTGAGTTGTCAATTTGTTTTTCTTATAATTAAAAAATCAAAATTGGCATAATGCATAATACAGAATGGGAGAAATAAAGTCTTAAAGTAGCATACACTTGAAGTGTATTTATAGTATAGCCCAAATATTAAAGAATGCATACTTCTAGTATAGTTTCTTTCAATTTCTGCAAAACTTAAGAAAGTTCAAGTGGGTTCAAATACAACAATGCTTCATTACTATGCAAATTATCCCATAAATAATATGACCATGGCTCTTCCAAGGCCTACAAAATGTATTTGTTGCTTCTAGCAACTGTCATAATATTTCTAGTTCTCGTTCATCTAGAAACATTTCTTTTAAAGGTTATATTTGTGGATCTGCAATCCACAATTGATTCATTCTTTTTATTTAGGCACTACACAAGATTCTAGTCTAAGATAATTTGTTCATATGCGAGGAAGTAGCAACAGAGAATAAATATCTTAAACATGCTATGACATACAAGAAATAATTATATATTAGAAATAATTCTTCATTGCAGTGAAAGATATTTGCTCTTCAAGAACTTCTAATCTTTCATTCAATTCGCTCTTCTAAAGTTACAATTATTCAATCCTCTAATATTTAGTTACATTCAGATGACATAAAAACTCTAATTCTAGATAGAGTCTACATGTTGGTTACCTACTTCTTTATTTGTAGCTGTTTTTTACTTGTGATGGTATTGGTAAGCTTCTATTGACATCATGAGAAAGTCAACCAAGATTTCACGGACACTGTCACCTATCATGAGAGATGTGTAGTCGCAATCATGAGGGTGTCCTTACTCACTGCGATGGTAAGGTGTGTCTCAAGTTACTACTTCTAGTATATTTTTCATGATATACTTTGGTGCCTTGTAAATTCTAGAACCATATAACTTGACATACTTCTTGGTTGTCTCGCCATTCTCGTCACTAGGCTTCACTTCATATACCACCACTTTCCTTTCATCCCAACCCCGCTTCTTATGGTGGGTTTTGCTCAACTTTAAATAAGTGGCATTAGCTTCTAGGCTATTGCTCTTTTAATTGTGGCTACGAAAACGAAGTTCTTCTTTAGGATTTCATGCTAAACTTCGTTGAGCTACAATACATCAATCGATTCAGAATACTTCATGTATTTTAATTGACGATGGTTGCGTGTGGATTCTACCGCGTTTGCGTGGAAAGGGGAGAGTCTTTTCAATTTCTCCTTAGTCTGAGATCTCTTTCTAGTGTAGATTCAGAAATGTGCTGATTTGGTGCAACGTGGAGTCAAACTCTCAGGTATATTTAGAAAGAGTCAGAGTCGGATCCATTCTTGCTCTACTGGAGGCATCATGGTGTACTTGAGATGGTCGAAACGCTCATTCAGGGCATCTCATAGCACTCTCTAATTTATCGTAGCCATATACTCATCCTTCAAAGTGGAGAGAGATATGTCAGAGAAAATGAATTGCTTGATCATTTTAATCCAGCATGAGACAGATGCATTATTGTCCTATGGTCTATAGAGTTATTGAGCTTCTTGGCTCAAAGTACGATCCAAACATCTGATGCCTAGGTGAGATGGTTGCAGCCATCTGCACTTTGCTCACCGAACTGCTTGGTCATAATGCAAGTCATCTATGATGCGCATGTTACTTCTAGTAAAGTTGCATCATGTTGCTAAATAGAGACATGAATAATTTGCTGTAATTTTTTAGTATTTTTCTATGTAATTTAATATTTACTAATAAAAAGTAATGATCATTAAATGTATACAGACAATTAAAGACAATAAATTGTAAACAGTAAATAAGCATAGAAAATATTGCTGAAAAGGAAAAACGGATGCGATATTCGGATTTCGAAGGTCCTTTTATGCAAGAAAAGGGTATTTCTAGAATTTTCAGCGAATCTGGGGGCCTCTACGCAAATTTCATAGTTTTTGCGTGATTTTTCAGAAATACATGGGCCTCTGCGCAAAATTCATATTTTCCATGTGATTTTTCAAAAATCTAGGGGTCTCTACGCAAAATTTATATTTTCTGCGTGATTTTTTAGAATCCAGGGGCCTCTACGCAAAAATTGTATTTCTGCACAAAATTCAGAAATTAAGGGACTAAAATGCAAAAGGTACATTTTTCCTTTTTTTCTTCTTTTCTTTTTTCTTCTGTTTTTCTTCTTTTCTTGGCAGGTCGGCCCATTTACTGGCTA